>WURS02004068.1:0-12686 GCA_011762765.2 Rhinocypha anisoptera
GTGCCTCTTGGCCGAGGTGGGCTGGTGGCGTCGGTGGCGGCCGCTGTGGTGCCGGCGGTAGAGGGCCATGAAGACGCCGCACACGAGCAGAACGAGGCCCACGGCCGTGATGACCAGCGTGGTGAGCACGGGGCTCATGGGGAGGGCCGTGGACGTGCCTGGGAGGGCGAGAGAAGGAGAGGGGGAGAAACGTTTAGAGGCGGCGAGAGAGGAAAAGAGGAGAGAGAGAGAGAGAGACACACACACGCACGAACGAGGGCAACGCACGCTCGTTTCACACCCGTGGAGAAGAAGCAGAGGACTGGCCTCAGATTATAACACCCGATTCCTAAAAAAAACTCAACAAACACCTTCTCGAAGAGTACGCGTGCCATCAAAACAACCGGTCGGATCAGCCGAGTGGGTAGCGCGCTCACCGGCTAACTCGAAGGTCACTGGTTCGTATCCCGCCAAGGGCATGGATGTTGTACTTCCATTAAAATAATTGTCCTAGTTGTCTGGCGTCAGCAAGGGCGTGTGGCCTTAATACTATTTCAAAACCACTCAATAAAATGACCCCAAATTAAACTGGGAAAAGCTTAAGACGAAAAAAATGTAAATTTATGTGTGGTAAAAGTTCCATTGATTTGACTCTAGTAGCCAGACGGGTTAGCCTGGGGATAGTCCGCTCAATGGAAATTTTTTAACGTAATGTAGATGGATGGTGAAAGAGCGCTGTTACTTTTCATTAGTGAGGCCTCATTTCGAATATGCCACGAGTGTATGGAATCCTCATGAGACAGGATTGGTGTTGGAGTTAGAACGAGTGCAGGTTAGAGCAGCTACATTTGTGAAAGATTGTTACGACCAAGGTAGCGGTGTAGCAAACTTATTGGAGAAATTAGTTTTGGAACTACTTGCCGAGCGTTGGTTGTAGAGGTTAAATTTATTTTGAAGATTTCAGACAGATCACTCCAGAAAAGAAGTCAAAAACATATTAAAAACCGTGAAGTACTACGGTAGGTCAGATCACGTATATAAAATCAGAGAGATATACCGCAGAACAGATAGATGAATAATGTCATTTTTTCCGCGCAAAAATATAGATCAAAGTAAATATGATCACAAGCTAGGTGATAATAGTTGTGGTAGCTAGTGTACATACGTATATTATCTTGCATGTTTCTTTTTTTGAAATATTAATTGATTTTGTTTTCGCATGACATGCATTTTTTGCCATTGAAATTTTTGCATCTAAGTAGTTTCTGTCAATGTGAATTATATTTAATACATACATGTGAAAAGGCACGTCTGGCGATGACTCACTCACCCCCTGACACACACCCTTGCGGCGGCTTGTAGGGCATTACGTAGCCATAAACGAAACACGAGGAAAGATTCACCATCTTATGGTACCATCACTGTATCTACGAAAAAATCAACGATTCAAAACTACTGATTCGGCCTTCAGGTGGAAGGTAAACGAATTGACTGGCGGTATTCTGCTGGGAATGGGTGACACTTGGCGGCGAATCAGGGATCTGGAGGTTGCTGTAACCGGCCCCTTCCTGCTTATCCTCCCGATGCTGCAGTCCGCCTCTACTGGTGGTTTACCAATATGATATATGATGATTCGATGAATAATGAAATGAGGCGAAGGCGAGAGAATAAACTCCCATGGACCGCACCTATAATAATGATAAACACACACTCACACTCACGCACTCGCACGCCACCGACACAGAATATTTTGCGAAAATTTCAACCCCTTGGAAAGCCGTGCGTCACAGGAAAACTTGAGACACGGAGACTCACCCACGGGGGTGTTCTTCAGCTGCCCGGAGATGCAAACAGCGACCCCAGAGTGCCAAAATCCCAATCTAGTGTGTCTGTGAGTTGACAGCAATTCTCGCTTCTCACACCCAGCCCGCAATAACGTGTTTACTAGGCATTACACTCGGATAAGGGACTCGGATCATATTTTAATCGCACCTGCATAGAAAAAAAAATTTTCACGCTCGCAATCGCTAATTGCACAAATGAAATCGTAGTCATATTTCACTCACTATTAATTTTAGTGCAAATGCTAATGTCGTTCCAGCATGAAAAGAAAATTGATTAACCTTTTAAGGATATGCGTGAAAATTGTCACTTAGCAAAAGTTATACCTGTTTGTCTGAGTCCCAAGATAAACATTGATTGAAGGGTTATCTACTGGTTGAACTAGGTTTTTGATGAACCTCATGTTATATTTTATCTGCTACGTTTTAACTTAATCCCCCATCAAATCTGCATGCTTCCCACCACTTATCATTCCATCCAGAATCCCTATCCTCTTCCTACCCCTACCTCGTTCACCAAACAATCAACCCTCCATTATAACCTTCAACAACCCATTTTCGCCCCTTTCCTACCTTCTCCGGATTTCACGCAGAATTCAACTCTCCTCCCCATATATCGTCATCAACACATATTCATTAGTTTTCCTCTTCGTCCACCTCACCTTCTCAATCCGTCAACAAACTCAAATCTTAAAATCCTTCAATCTATGCTCATCATCTTTCCTCATGGACCAGTTATTGCATCAATCTAATATTACGAGGGTTTTCAATAATCTTTTCTTCAAGCGTTTGCTCAGGGTTCTTGCTGAGGACGTACTATAGTTGCAAAAATTGGTAATTTTAAAAAGTTTATGCTAAAAAAACAACATTTAGGAATGAACATATAGAAAAAATCATATTCTATTATATAAAATATACATTGCGCACCCTGCCAAGTCTTGATTTTTTTTCAAATCGCAAGTCTTTTTGAGCGTTAAAGGGTTACAGTATTTCCTTAAGGTCCCGTCAACTGAAGATATTAGAGTTAACCTTCTCAAGATAACCATAAATCATCATTAATTTTCCCGCAGCATTATAATATGAATAGTACACTGTTTTCCAGTGCAATTATTTCCATTGTGAATAAAACAGGGGACGTGCACACGAGTCATCACGCACGACTGGCGTGCGCCCCCCTCCGCACGCATCAGTGGCAGCACGCTGGGAATATCGCAGATTCAGACACGAGCGCAATTTTGCTAGCAATAATTTTAAGTACGCAATGTGCTTCTGTTGAAACTTTAACACTGTCATTGTGAAACCAAAGCTGTTTCCGTGGGTTTTTTTAATGGCGTGAGATGACGACGGATTTTTCCTCGGCATTTCTCCTCACATTTTTCAGTCAAGAGGCGACCTCTAATCCAATATGGCGCGTCATCTTCTCCGTCCAACTCTTTTTTTTGAAAATTTAAAATAAATCATTACAACAATTCATTCAAAATGAAATGATATAAAATAATGTACCTTGGTATGAATGAATAACATATTCAAACATTAAGAACTGCAGAAATCAATTAAATTTAAATGTTTTATACGGTAAAATAATTATCAACTTTTCTTGTTGTACGCAACACACTAGCCCCGTATATTTTATATTGATACGATATAGTGCACAATCCCTTTCTCGTTAATTCGCATTGAAGCCACTGGTATTTTGAACGACCGAACTGGTGGATAATATGGAAAGTTAGATATTATATGCGTCAACATATACGAGTGGGTAGGCCAGGAAAAGTGCGCTCAGGCCGTGCAGGCGCCCCTTAATCACGGATCGGACCTTGTGACTCCATTCTATGTCGCGCAATGACGGTGCTCCAATGCTCTATCTGGATCAGGTTTTGGTTCTCCCACTCCCGCGAATCGCTATCACAAGAGGACCAAAAATTAATAAAAACTTTTGAATCGCCCATTTAAAAAGCTGGAAGATATTAAATACTCGACTGTCTGAAGTCTAGTTTATGGACGTTTTGCGGGAAACTAGGGCTGTAGGAATTTCGGTATATTACTAGGAAATTTGCCGCATTAATGTAATGTTTGTTGGAGAGCGAGGCCCACCGAATGCTGAGTCGCTGTTGCCTCCATTGCCTTCATATATCGTATATATACTATTCCAGATCACTAAGAGAGGACATTAATTACGGATACACTAAGTAATTGGATGCTACTTTTTCATGGGGATTTGGTTATAAATACTCTACTAACTCTGCTACTTTATGATCGGAACAGGAATTTTGTTTACGTGAGGTGAATTCTCGCTTCTATAAATAAATAAATATATTTATATATATATATATATAACGTCATGAGTTGACTCAAGTAAGATGATTGTCACACACAAAAAACATAGGCACAGAGATAAAAAGATTCACTATTTTAAATTTTCGGTGGCTGCTGAACCACCTTCCTCAGATAGGAGATTAGACGAAACTGGTATATATATATATATATACTTAGGAATAAATCTTATGAAATTAAAGTAAATAAAAAGGCCCACAATAACTTCCATTATTTCTTCCTAAATCCAGTGTGACAAAATTATATCATGTTTAAGTAAAATTTTCAAACAACTTAAAGATATCGAGGCTAAGGTTAAGCCATGAAGATCTACAATACCCATTGAGTAAGTCATAATAATAGCATGTGGCAATAGAAATTTCAGAGGTTAAATAGGCAGCCTAATGGAACCAAGCGTAGTATGGAAATTGTATCTGCCGCATTCAATTTTAACTACACGGAGAAAATACGTAGATAGTCTGATAGCCTATAAATAGCCACATTTCAGCAGATGCCCAAAAAATATATCCTATCGGGAGGAAGTGATGGGGCTCGTTCTGTGGCGGAGCATGATTAGCTCGAGTGACGGAGACGTATGTACGTGCATGAGTAATGTTACCCAAGGGTTCCTTGGTTAATGGATATTTATAACAAGAGTGAGTGAAGGTGTGTCCTAAACGGCTGAGTAAAACTCGTGTTTTTAAGGCCTTAAAGTCTTCAATACATCGCCAGCGACGAATATTTTTCTTATTACGACGACCAAGGGAGATACGGAGAAGACGAAATTATAGAAAGCATTAAGGATATACGAAGTTATGAATTTTTCGCCGCATGATGAACCTCCCACGTACATCAAAGAACGTCTATATGACGGAGAGGAAAAGCAAACCAATGAAACCAAAAAAAATACTTGCCTTCCCTTTGAGCGAATCAGGTAGAAGGGCTGCTGGAAGTTGCCATGAGAGTCTCAAACGATGAAACGGGGAATGAAATGAGCTCGAACGTTCTCTCAAAACCTTAAGAGGTAAGTGAGTTTATGACTCACACAAACCAAGGGCCATGTGATGTGAAAGAGGTTATTCGAGTGTTTTTTTTCGTGAATATGCTTAATGTTTATCTATTTTTAATTACGAGAGATATAAAAATTATATTTAAGTGGGCAAAGGCCACGCCTAGAAACACACAATACACCCACTTTAGACTTTTACTAAGGCCTCTTTCTGAAGTCTCTTGTTTGTCAGACATGGCAGAATCCCTTCACCGATTTAGTGATGACTTAAGGATTGTATTTCGCATTTTCTCCAGCACTGAGTCTCGCGAAAAATTTACAGAGGAACTCGAGAGACTATGAAAGTAAAGAGGGTCTTAGCGACACTTCCGATGGTTTTTGTTCGAATCTCCATCCACCTCGTAATTCTAATCGATTTCAGCGACATGGAGCCAAGAGCCAACTCGCGGAAACAACCTGCATCCAGCAAGAACGGGATCGAAATAACAAGGTGTCAGGTCAGACACTACTCCTCACATTTCTTTAATTATGGATATTGAGAGAAAAATAAATCTACTCTGACATGTGAGGAAAGGGGAGCCAAGTTAGATAAAGGTAATTTCATGCAATTTTTGTTTGGCGTGAACCAAGTACTGTCAAACATTTATCACCAAATTAGAGAAAGATAGGTTTTGAAGAAGGTATTGATAAGTAGATGATCATGAACAGTATCCATTAGTACAGGGAATATAATGACAGAGCGAAGAGTCTAAAGAAATTTAAGCTTGATTGCCACCTTCAGGAAATTATATTAAATAAGAAAGGAGACCTAATAAAACTGGATGATTTACAAAAAAAAACAATAAATGTGAAGAACACATGATGAAATTATGAAATTTATGAGAAATGAAATAGATAATGAAGTTTCGCAGCGAAGCCCTTTTTTGTCTTTTAAAATTACTCAATTCTCAGAAGCATTTGGAAAAACTTATTATTTCAGTTAGAACTGACAGAAATATTTTTGATGGTCAAATACATGGCTTAGCGTAACAATCATTATAACGAATACGAAATTTTCGTAACGAAATCATAACGTAATCATAAAAGGACCCAGGTGCATTAAGCGGCCGACCGCTTCACGGTAGCGTGCTCGCCGGCTAACCCAAAGGTCGTGGGTTCGAAATCCAGCCCAGGGCATGGTTGTTGTGTTTGTCCAGATGGGTTTTTCTATGAATTGAAGAGATGCGAAATGACCAAAGCCGTCGAAGCACCCTATAAACAAAAAATACTACTGCTGCATTAAGCGTGTTATAAGGAGAAAGTGTAAATGGGACTTTCCGAGGATTCGGAAAGATTAAGTCGGCATTAACTAAAAGATAATAAGATTGAATAAGAGAGACGGCAAATATCTTCGACGGTGAATGCAACAGTTATTGAGAATTAAGGAGAGATTATAGCATTCATACTTACGCTGGGACGGTTCTAACCCGCCCGCCGAAATGTGAGACACTCCCCAGGTGACGGTCAGGTGTGATACAGGGAATTACGCCGTAAGAAAGAGCTCTCCTCGGTCCAATAACAAACAAAGAATGTGTGGAAGGCGGCACGACGGTCTTGAATGGTATGTTCGATGGAAAAAGACAAGATTCCTATCTTGCGGGTAATCCAGCCATACAAAGCGGTTGAGCCAGCGGGACGAGTCAATGCGCATCAATTTGTGAGTCATTCTTTTTACTTGTTTCTGTGTGTGAATGTGTATAAGTGTGTGCATGTGTTCGTTATATATATATATATATACAAAAAGTGTAGAAGATAGACAGGAACACACTGTTTTAACTGTGCCGTTCTTTCTGTGTGTTCCTGTCCGTCTCCTGTCTAACTTCTACACTTTTTGTGCATCGCCGAAAGGCTGCTTCATTGTTCTCACCTATATATAAATATACATATCTATAGATACATATATATGAGATGAACAACATTGGTTGATAGCTAAAATCCGTAGAGGAAGAAATTACGCACTCGCAGTTGTGAGTGGAGTGGGATTGCATTTTATTCATGCGGAACAACAGAAGGAAATAAGACTCTTGGATCGACGCCTTGAATAATTCATCGCGAATCTCGCGCGCCTCGAAAATTTGGGAGTTAATGGCGAAGCGAGAGTAATGTTCGCCGCGCTTCTCGCTCCTTCGGGGCCTCCAGGAAGTGGAATGAGTGCACCACGCGCCGTATATCCCGCTCGCTGTAGGGAGGATCGCAGAAACCGCATAGGGATGTTTCTGATATCCCTCATCTCTGTCAGAATATATATATATACACACACACACACACACACACATATATATATATATACACACACACAGACAAACACACAGTCTTTCGTGGAGTGCGGACGTGTTTCTCTCGGTGTTCCTCTTCTATGTTTTTTCTGTGTGCTTCCGAAGGATTTTCGGCGTTATTTCCGGTGAGATCGTTGCCTTTACTCCACCCCTTTCATCCTATTTCATTATTTGTGAATTGTGGTTAAGTTATCCTTCTTATTCTTCTGTTTTTTGTCATTATTTCTTTCCTGCACACCTAAGCGGGTCTCTCCGCCTTTTGCTGGTTTCTCCCCTTGCCTTCCATCCAACCCTGGGCCGTCGCCGTTCCAACGGCGATGGCCTTGGATGCGGGCGAGCAGGGGAGGCTCGTTCCCTCCCCTCTCTCTCCACCCACCCCCTCTTCTAATACCGTAGGCTTCGAAAATGCTAGTAAAATCCGCTTAGCGTCGATAGAAAAATTAAATAAGGCCAACTCCAACGAAAATTTGTCCGCACCGAACCTCTCCCCAACCATTCTCTGAAGAGTGGGCGGGGCCCTGCATTTAATACCGAGTGACATCCGACCTTCATAAAAATCCGATCGAACGGACGCAACCACCCCCTTTCAACATAGGCCAACCATTAGCTATGCCTCCGCTACCAACGACTCGAGTTCGACCTCCACAGTCAAGTAATTCTAGAATGACTCAGTCCAGCTATGCATTGCCACCCAAATAAATCAATCCCCTGACCAATTCCACTTCAAAAAAGACAGGTATTGCGTTGAAAATACATCACTGCTTGACTATGTTTATGCAGTGGGTGACGCAATCGGAGGAGGAAATAATATAACTCACGCAAACTTTCAAATGATCTTTGAATGATAACGAAACTTTCAAATGATCGTGTAACAATCTATTTTTAAAATGAAGAATTACTAAATCGCTTTATGAACGAGTTTGGCGGCATTACACTGAAAGACCGATATTTAGAAGCTCGAAACATGGCAGCCAGGGTGGAGAAATTGCTAATTTCCAATGTACCCCCCCTGAAGTACCTGATTGTGATTTAATTGATATTATTCAACAGGCTGTTACCGTCGGCGTAAAAATTAAACATTTTACCATAGGCGCAAAAAAGGAAGGATACGAACATATTCTCTCCTTCAGGAGGGCAGTGCCAGTTATGAGACGGCCAAACACCGTACTGCAGGACTCTGTCCTTATAGAAATGGACAACCCCGTGCTTAGAATATATTTATCATTCGAAGAACCAAGATGCTACAAATGCAAGGCTGAAGGGCACGTTGAGAGGTTTTGGCAAGGTGGGCCTTCAGACGAAAATGCCACTCCTGTCGCCGCACCCGTTTTGAGTCAACCGATTTCGAACCAGACAGACACACGCGGACTGACCCCTCCGGTCATAACGAGCCAGGGAGTAGTACCTCAAGGCAATCAGAAAAAGAAGCGACTCAGCCCCCCACTACCTTCCCCTCCCCCAGCCTCACTTACCTCCCCTTCACCAACCACCTCCACCGACCCGCCAAAGTCAAGTGACACACACACGCGGCCACCACACCAGCCCGACCGCCTCCTCCTCCTGCCCCATTACTCCCACTCGCAACCACGCTTCCACTCATGCCTCCCCTTCCTCTCCGACCTATCTTTCGCTTGACTCAGCGTGCAACTCCGACAGTGAAATGGCGGCGGACGATTCTTCGCAGTCGAGTGCTCGTGATCACAAGCGACTTTCGCGCACTGACGGATAAGACCACGGATGGATAAGGTGTAGGGGATGGCGCATATATATATATATACGTATACGGTTGAGCTTTCCAGACAGTATATTATTTTAATAGACAGTGTATAAATATTACACCATCACAAATGTGAGATATATTATTAAAGTTTGTTTTCCTAACGAATTGTTTAATAAACTCTGCGTTTTAAAACGTATTTGATATACCGTCTCGCACGTGGAGGCTCAGGTAAATATAGAAGTACGAACTTTATAACTTCTTCGTATCCAACTCTTTTCGAAGGATGAATGTCTCTAATATAAATTGTTTATTCGGTTGAAATTTGGCCTATAAAAACTGGCGAAAGAGCTTTGCATCATTAAGTAAATTAATTCTCATATAAAAATATATAAATACAAAAATTATATAGGTTTTCTTGGTTTTATTTCCACAATAAAATGTATAAATATACAAATAACTTAAAGTGAGGTACGAAATGTACTAATTCCTATACTTGGAAAAAAATAAAATTTCGAAGACTAGGGAGGTGTAATAGTATTTACGTAAGGACCAGATTTTTCATTCGCAAGTAGCAGAGGAACGAGAGAAGCTATCCTTACTCTTAGGATTCTATAGCAGATGAGACAACATAAGAATCAGCCCACCTACGAATTCACTGATTGGAAAAAGATTTTATAATCAATACCGAAAAATCATGCTACGTACCCTAAATTATATCGTCTTGAGGCACTAAGACGAATATTGATTGACATTTGTGGAAAGGAAAGATTACACTTTCAAGAAGAGCGAGAAAACATGTGGAGGCATTTTAGTATATTACGACTATATTGCTAGGGATGAAGGACGAAAGAACCCTAGATGTAAGCAAAAAATGACGTATGCACAACAGATAATGAAGAAAATTGTTGTTAAGAAAATATTAAGAGACGTTGCCGGGTGACAGAGTTGCCTGGACAGAGGCTGCTACAAAACAATCTTGAGATTTAAGATATAGAACGATAATTCTTATTATATATTGTTATAATACAACTTATGCTGTTCTGGAGGAGATTTAAAAGTAGTAAGTTACTGTTAGAATTTTGTCTTATCTGTGAAACACCTTGCATTCAGCTGTTTTTGGCAATATGGAATCATACAAAATAAATCCTGAATATAATGCAATAGTATATGCAAATGGCGTTCTTTAGCTTCTTAATCTAATTTAATATAATTTATATAATTACATGTCGACTCATTCAGCAATTCCTACTGGAAAAATACTCCAATTATTAAAGAGATAGTGACATATAAAAGGCCGACCACACATTTCATGAGGAAGATGTAAGTTTATCGTTTCCAAAGAAAAAAAATCCATTTTTTATTTATCACTTTTGCATTTCACTAATTATATTCTGCAAAATTATACTTTTGCATATAAATAAAAGATATTTATTAATCAAAAAAACTCAGTGATCCTAAGGTTCACATTCGTGACCTTTAATCAAGCCAATTGATGGAATTACATTCTGTGGATTATTTTTTGTCACACAAATAAAATTTGCACAGCATCTCTTTAAACATCATGCATAAATTACTAACTTTTCACTGCAGTGTTTTTTATCCCCATGAGTTGAATGTAGCATAATTCGGAGATTTTTGTTTTATATTTGATGAGGACGGTTCGCAGCAATACGTCAGTATCAGAAGAGAAAATTAAAGTTGAGACATCAGGTATTGTTTCCATTAAACAGACATATTACCTAAATTGTTTAGAGAAACTGCTTTCTATATGTCTTAGTGTTTTAGAGTAAATCCTAGCCCCATAATGATACATTGAGAATGAGAAACTCATTATTTAATCCGGCTTTAAACAGGGCTGCTGCGATAATATAAATTAAATGCCCTTAATCCTCAAGCGATATAAAACTTAATGAAAATATATTAATAATTAATTCGTTATAACATTGGTCATTTCATATAGAAGCAAAGGTTACCCATGTGGCATTTCGCTATTTTAGAATAAAACAGACGGTTTAAATTATTTTATGATTCTGTATTTAAAAATATAATAGCTTTAGTGTTTATGAGTGAATGTTTGATTGTGAAATGTGATTATATGTCTGCCTTATTGGACACATGGCAAAGAAATTTATTCTTTTACTTTCTGTAAACGATTGGAGACGCATATATTTCAACCCACAGTAAGAATATGATTGTTTATACACTGGAAATGATAAAATTGAAGACGTAAATTGGAACGATACAATTTTAAACGTATATCGTAACTATAAAACTGTTAGTTATAAAATGAAAATATTTCTAGTGATAATTACAAATAAAATAGTAAATTCTACAGTTTATCAGATAACAATTAAAATTATGACATTCATAATTTTACTAGAAGATTTATGGCAGAGTGGTTATCACGAATCATATTAATTCGTTTTTCATATTATAATTTAACTTGAGGAATAACAATATGAACCAACAACGTAGGGGCTATATGAATATCCGCATATTTTCATAGAAATAATGTGAACTTCTTCACACACTACATTGATCAATCACTTGCAGCAAGAAATGCAATTGAAGGATAATACAGTAAGGCACAGTAAGGAGCAAACCATCTAATTAAGGGCACAAGAGAATTTATCTACACCGCGTCATGTTGCTTTCTTAATTGTAAATCTCACTCATGCAAAGTCCCCAACAGACCGATCAGTGAGAAAATGTCGTCACTTTTCTTGTTCGATGTGTTAGAGCGGTCAAGACAATAGCGTTTACATGAGCTCGCCGGATTAATCAAGTAATATTGTTTCACATCAATATCACGGAGAGATGCAATAGTAAATGTCTCAATTTCTCCGACATCCTACTTCTCAATCTTCAAAGTGTTCATAGCGTGGTAACCAAAAATGGTTTCCGTAGTAAGAGTATCACAGTATTCAACCCTAAATTTGTTTTGTTAGCTGAGGGTAGAGTTCTCGCCCAATAGCACTAAGCCCGACGATATGTGAAAACCCACATATCAGACCAAAGAGGTGTCAGTTCCCTTCCCTCTGGGAACCCTGTGGTTTACCAGGAATATCTACCATACAGAAATTCAATATCACCTTGTGTTTATCTGGCTTGGCTTGGTTCTAGATTTAGAACGCTTAACCGGTACTTGAACCCGGTCCCTCCGTTCAGTAGCCAAGATCTCTACCTACTGGTTTTACGGCTCCCTCCACTACAGAGCACAGAATTTAAAAAAAAAACAACTGTGGGACGGGTGGGTCGTGTTCTTTAGAAATGAAAGAAGGAGGCGTTTCCATTTACTCCCCTCCGGCGAGTCTGGGGGTGGAGGGGGGAGGGGAGGGGATTAATTAGTCGCGAGGCACGAGCAGAGGAAACCACGTGTATGTAAGAGGGAAGATCGGATAGGAACGCGCACAATAATTTTTTTTCTCCCCTGGTATTGCAGCTGGAATGTTGAAATTTCACGACGATATAGTTACACACGATACACTATATCGTCGTGAAATTTCAAC
>WURS02004077.1:0-12685 GCA_011762765.2 Rhinocypha anisoptera
GAGAGAGAGAGAGAGAGAGAGAGAGAGAGAGAGAGAGAGAGAGAGAGAGAGAGTGAGAGAGAGAGTGAGAGAGAGAGTGAGAGAGAGAGCGAGAGAGAGAGGGAGTGAGAAATAGAAAAGTAAAAGAAAAATTCATTGATCGAAAGTCTGTGTGTGTGTTTGGGTACGTTTAACACCAAACCAACAATAGATAAACACAAAACAAGGTTAGTTCTCATTGCTCAACTCAACCGCTTTTCATTATCACTTGAACACACATTCTTTGAGGTTAAACAAACATTAAACAGACTCACAAACAGATTCGTGTAGTTCTATGTTAAGAAAGTAAGATTTTATTCTATTTCTTTAAATTGAGTTAAATACGCAAATAAATATAACCTCTAATACATTAACTGGTTTAATCAGAATTTAAAATTTTTATTTAAAAAATCACTCTTATTTACGAACAAGGAAATGTTTGATTATATAATAAAATAATTTTTTATAATTTGTGTCAAGTCTGGTTAATAAAAAAATATTAAATTTTATTCAGAAAAATTTAGCTAGAAATCAAAACAGAAAATAGCCACCTTAAAGAATTTGAAATATAGATTAATTTCCAAGAGGAACGGCGTTAAAGCGCTGTCTTCCTCTTGTGAAAAAACGGCGGCTAAGCCGCAGAGGTTAAACTTGAGTTATTATAATTTTATAGATTATGCAAAAAATCCAATTAAATTAAATGAAAATCTGAAAAGTTATGCACAACATTCGAATAGAATCAAAATAAAATTTGAATCATAAAACAAAAGTCAGATTCGAATAGGTTAAGAATTTCAATCATAATAGTGAAAGTTAGATTCGAATCACAACAAAAGTTGGATTCGGATCAGTTAAGCGCATTGAACGTAGTGTAACTTTCACAGTACAACAAAATAGAGAGCCTGGTCTGTAGACCAAGTCTCTCTAAAATAGCAGAGAACCAAAAATTCCAAAACATGAACATAGAACATGGAAACCCACACTTTTCATTAGTATATAGAAGAATAAAACAGAAAGGAAATACATACATTGACTTTTTCCAAAACATATTAGAATCGTGAACCTTGAACGGTAGTAGATCACAATAAAGAGAAAACTAGAGTTTAGGAGTATTGATTTGAATTGATAACTAAATAATAACAACAAAAACAAAAATTTCTACAAAATTTTAAACCAACGTGAACCTTGCACGGAAAATCAGTTTACAATTTTAGAATAATAAACAAATGAGACGTTGCTTAAAGAAGAACGAGGTTTAGACTGAGAGCGTTTTATGTATAAGAAATGAAAGGACAGGAAGGTGATGAGCAAGCGATGACCGAAACGTGACGTGGTAGTGACGAGAACGCTGCTCATTGTTTGCAGAGCAAGTCGCCAATGTCTAGACAACCTCTAGGTCACTCTTGTCCTACCACAAAAGGGGTTTCTCGCTTTATGAAGCGTTTCCTGGTGAAGGACGTTCAGTACAGAACCTGTGCTTTTTACAGGCTTTGCTTGCATCAATTTTCACCAGCAATAAGATATAAACACGTTGTTTGTGTACAAGACAGTCTGTTTGTGATACGAGCTCTGGTTGACTGTCACTTTCTTGAAATACGACAATTAGTATAGTTTGTTGTGCGTTATACAGTCAAAGTAATTGAGTAACTTTATGAAAAAACTATATTTGACTTTCTAAAACAACCTAATTTGATGAACTCATCAGAAATGAATTTGCAGAGTTGAAACTTTGAATTTTAAATAGCTACTCTTTAGCTAAACAATTTAAGCTGTTTCCACTGCTTAGCTGAGACCCCAGTCAAGTAGTGGAAACGCGCAGCGAGCTTAGCTAAGCTGCGAAGCTTGGCCAACTTTGCCGAGACCTAGAGAAGCAAATAAAAACGCATTTTTGCTTAACTGAGAAATTTGGCTTCGGTTTTTACACTTTTTATGACACATTCGCCCAAACACGAGAACAACAAAAAAGGTGTCAGCAAAGTGTCTCAGCTAAGCAGATAGGAACGTAACTTAGCTAGCTTTCCTTTCAGCAAATTAAGTAATGGAAACATAGCCTTATTCAAATTTATGCTCAATCCTAGCGGGTTGAGTAATTTATTCGCAATGATCAGAGGTTTGTGCAAATCCTCTCGGTTGTCAGCGCATAGAACAAAATCGTTTAGGTACGGGACAGCTGCTCTTGTTACCCACAATTGTGCCCACATTGCAATTTTCAAGTCTTCGAAATACTTAATCCATGAATAGGTTTAACAACAAAAGAGACATTAGCAAACTCCCCTTCTTAGTGATATTGGTATTGACATCTTCAATTTTAAGACTCGAATCAGTGTCACGTTTGGTGATCAGTGAGTAAAGCTTGGTTTTGGACACTCTCCTGTAATACTCTTTACGCTTAAACACTTACGCTACTCGTCCTTCTGCATATCTTTGCTTATTTTTTGAGACGACTTCAGTGTAGTGGGCTTGTATAGCAAGGTGAGTTGGTTTTTACTAGGGACCCAAATTAGCCAAATTTTTGTGCCCGAAACCGAACCGCAGCCCAAATGCAAATTTTTATAGCCCAAAAAATAAACCGAAAGCCCGAATGAGCCCAAAATTTTTGAATATTATCACAACTTCTAATATCACTAACAGTAAACCACACCCCAGTTTTCGGGTTTTGGTTTCGGGTTCATAGTCCAAAAATTTTATGAACCCGAAACCGAAACCCGAAACGAAACCGATTGAGCTCGATTGATTCGGGCTCAAATGAGCCCAAATTTGGGTCCCTAGTCTTTACTATGAAATGTGTTTATTGCATGTTTTTAAAGATTGACTTATGTAGATTCTCAACCGCTTATAAAAGTTTGTTTAAAGTGGCAGTAGCTTTTCGGTCAGTAGAGAGACAATTTTGAGAAGGTTCATGTCGAGTAGCGCGATGATCGGTCACCTGTTGCAGCTGAGCATGTGTTTAGCTGCTTTCTTCATATTAGTAAAATTGTTTTGTAGCATTGCAAACAAGTTAGGTAAATCTTAATTTGGTTTGTTCCTCCATATGCGTATGCTTTGGGAATGTTGAAGTATCGTAAACAACGCCATGCAATGCTTTGATATTTTGGTTTCAAAAACATAGTACACGATATTGTGAACAGGTTGACAAGTTAGAACAATTCCGAAAACAAACTATCTGTCTTATGCATCAATGCATAGGATTGTTGATGTTGGGTGTTGTGGCTTGTTGGCGTGTCGTGGGATTCTACCCTACAAGAAGTAGTTGAAGTCGCCATCATCCCAATCAGTGTTCCCTTTGAGTCAATTTGCATAAAGTAATTTTATTGTATTTTATCTGTTTGAGAAAGCACTGTGCAAATCAATTTCAACTTTGTTGTCTTTGCAGTTAACCCACACTGGTATTTTACCTTCAAGTTTACTTAAGCATTCTTTAGTAATGGGCTCAAATTCGGCACATTGAGCGCATCTTTAACCTTTGGACTTGAGTTCTTCTAGGCAAGAGTTAGGACCGTGTCCCAGTCGGAGACAGATGCGACACTGTTATATGTTCTAGAGTGCTTTGACCTCACAGGCAACGAATTGTGAGAGCCGGATCAAATTAATCTCCATATCTTCTTTAGTCATTGAGTTATTATAATTTAAAAGATTATACAACAAAATGAATCGGTGATGAATTTGAATCACAACAACGAAAGTAAGATTTGAATCGGTTAAACAGAGTGAAAGTAGGGTAACTTTCACAATACGAAAAAAATGGCAAATAACCGAAAATGCCAGAACATGAACATAAAACATAGAAACTCACGATCACACTTTTCATTAATATATAAAAGAAAATAAAACAGAAAAGAAATACATACATTGAGCTTTTCTAAAACACATTAGAATCGTGTACCTTGCACGGTAGTTGCTCTCAATACAGAAAGAACTAAAGTTTAGGAGAATTGATAACTAATAGATAACAACAAAGACAAAGATTCCTACAGAATCTCAAACAAGGGTTTACCTTGCACGGAATAGTTCACAATATAAGAATAACAAAAAACAAGACGTTGAGTAAAAAGGGACGAGGTTTAGATTGAGAACGCTTTATGTATGAGAGGTGAGAGGGAAGGATGGTGATGAGCAAACGATGACCGAAGCGTAACGTGCCAGTGATGAGAATGCCGCTCATTGTTTGCAGAGCTAGCCGCCAATGTCTAGACAACGTCAAGGCCACTCTTGACCTACCACGCAAGGGGTTTCTCGCTTTGTGGAGCGTCCTTCACCTGACAGTGAAGGTGAACTTCACCTGGTGAAGGACGTTTAGTACAGAACCAGTCAGACGCTAGAGGATAATGCCATATTGTGTTTTCACATAAAGCGTACTACTGTAATTTTTTATGAGTTTTCGCTTCTTCTCGTCGATGAGTGTCGGACATAAAAAAATAGAAACGAATGCATTGTTAAAGACGCAAAATTACGCTTTTTGTAAAAACTCCATATCACTGGCACTATCCGCCAGAGTGGAACCTGTGTTTTGGACAGTCTTCGCCTGCGCCAACGTTGTTTGTGAACAAGACAATCTGTGTGTGATGCGAGCTCTGGTTGACTGTCACTTTTTTAAGATTCGACAATTAGTATAGTTTGTTGTGAGTGATACAGTCAAAATTATTAAATAATTTCAGGGAAAAACTATATTTGATATGTAAATTTGGTGTACTCATTAGAAATGAATTGGCAAAGTTGAAACTTTGAATTTTATATTGTGCAAAATTGCCAAAAATATGTCTTAGAAAAATGACCAAAAAAATCTTTTCACATACAACATAAAGTAACAAAGTATCGCTGAATACAATCTGTATACATTTTGAAATAAAAATAAATTGAATTAATATTTTATTAAAATATTAATGAACTCACAAGATTAATCAAGTGTTTTGATGAAATTGACCGGAAATCCACGTTCCAACCATGACCAACTAACCTGATCTCTCTCTCTCTCTCCCCCTAATAGAGAGTAAAAGATAGGTCGTGTCGTCTCTGTGTGTGTAATTTTGACACTTTTTAACCATTGTGGTTGTGGTCAAACCGGAAACCGGCAATAATGACCAATAGTGAAAAAATTGGGTGTTCAAGTGAAATTGGATAGACGTGTGATAGAAATGTCGGGAAAAAATATTGGAATAGGAAAGCTAGAAAAAGTAAGACAAGGGTGATTTTGGAATGTACATTGAACATTCAGAGAGAGAGAGAGAGAGAGAGAGAGAGAGAGAGAGAGAGAGAGAGAGAAAGAGAATGATAGTGGAGATGAAAAAGATAAATTGAGTAAAAGAAAAACAAAATAAAGTAAATATAAAAAAGAAAACCAAAACAAGAGAGAAAGCAAAAAATAAATATAAACTCAAGGTGTAATAAATAAAAACGAAAATAAATTTTATTATAAAACAAGGTTATGTATGAGAAAATCAAAATTAAAAATAAAATACAAATTTTTTTAAAAAGTGAATAAAAAAGAATAAAAAGAGAGAAAAATAGAAAGAAATATAAAGTGAAAGTAAGGGAGAGTGAGTGTAAGAATGAAAGTGAGAGTGAGATTTTCACAATGTCTCTTGTCTTGTTCATGTGTCTCCGGTTTGGTGATGTCTTCTCTCTCTCTCATTCTTCCTCTTACTCTCTCTCACTCTCTCTCTCTCTCACTCTTTCTTATTCTGTCTTTTATGTTTTGATTTTCTATCTTTGGCAACCACAACAACAACACTACACAAAAGAGATGGTCAGTTTTATTGATTCTACTTGTTCTTTCTCTCACACCCTCACACTTTCCATTCCAAATGCGTTACGTCATATTAACACAACAATTATTAATGTGTCACTTGTACAAGTGAGTATCATTGAGATTCTTTTGGTGTTGTTGTTGTTGTTGTTTATTTTTTATTAGGAATATTTTATTTTTTTGAATGATCCAATAACTTAGTCAACAAATTTTCTTTGTGTAAAATAAAAGTAGTGTTTTACTTCAACAACTTCCGAAAACATTCAAATACTTCCAAAAACTCTTCCATATGTAAATACACATATATTGTTGGTATTTTTATGCAATGGTTAGTTAAATTTAAAAGTGGATTAGAATTAAATAAAGAGTAAAGTTGAAACGAATAAAAAGAAACATAGCATTTAAAGAGGGATAAAACTGTGAGACAGAGAAAGAAAGAGAGAGAGAGAGAGAGAGAGAGATTCCAAATCGGGAAGTTTAGTCGCGGAGAAGTGCTTGCCGAGAAACTTAATCGACTGTAAACGAGTGACTGTCTTGGAACAAAATGAGACAGTGAAAGAGAATAAGAGAGAGAGAGAAAAAAAGGGGGACTAGAATTTAAAAAGACAATAGGAAAAAATCAAGAGACTCAAAAGTCAACAAACAACCAAAGTTTCAAACAGTAACTGACTTGGAAAACATTCTTTCCTCTACTGTACCATTCTTTATTCTCCTTCTCTCTCTCTCTTTCATCCTTACTCTAAGAGTTACTTAAATCACAAAACAACTGACAAGAAAAGTTGAAAGATTTTAGGAATTTCACTATTATCCCTTCCCCCACTTAACTCGCTATTTATTTCCATTTTTTGTTCTTATTTATTTACTTAACTTATTTATTGTGAAAGAGTGTGTGTGAGTAAATATAACAAATAAAGTGAATTAGTAAGATAGAAAAAATTTTTTCTAAAATTTTAAAATATCTCCTATATATTAATGATTAATATGGTTGTGGTTTTTTATGTTCAATATTCTGTCATTTTTTATTTTGCCACCCACGTTTTTGCACTATGAGAGTTACACTATTTCCACTGTGCTTAACCGATTTGTATTCAATTTTCGTTGTTGTAATTTGAATTTGTTACCGATTTGAATCTTACTTTCTATGTTATAATTCTAATTTTATTTTGATTTTGTTTGAATTTTGGGGATAAATTTTCGAATTCTTTGTCAATTTGCTTCGAAATTTGAACATTTCCAATTCTCGCTCGATTTGATTCGAATTTTTTTGCATAACCCTTCAAATTAACATGAGTTTGACCTTGGAGGATTAGCCGACTTTTTTACAAGAGGCAGACGGCGCTTCAACGCTTGCCATTTTGTAATTTTTTTAAAATTTAAAAAAACAACATCAATTATTGTTGTTTTTCACTTGTATTTTTCATATCAACTGAAATACTAATAAAAATAAGATAAAAATAAGGAAAGAAGAAAGAGAGAGATAAAGTGAGAGTGAGAAAATAAGAAAGAAAGGGAAAGATGAGACAGTCGATTAATTACCCCCTACCATGTTCCAAAGGCAACATTTTTTCAGAAAAAAAGAATGACTTGACAAGAATATTAAGAGGATGAGATAGAGAGAGTGAGTGAGGGAAGAAGAGAAAGAGAATAAGGGAGACCGTTACACCGGAAATAGAAATGCAACGGCTCAATTGATTCCTATTATCTTATAGTGTATGTTGTTGAATGTTTCTTATATTTGAACAAGTCCTTTTGTCTTTTGTTAACTCATCTCTCTCTCCGATTGTTTGCTTTGTTGTTGTTGATGGTGATGATAGCTATTGTGATGCGTGATGATGTGGTAGAGTGAATATGAGAAAACAAATCTGGTTTCTCTCTCTCTTTCTCTCTCTTGGTGATGACACATGGAATTGCACAAAATAATCAATCATTTACACGATTTCCTCTTTTTCTCACTCCTTCTCAATCTCAACTTCTCTGTATATATTTAAATATATATACACTGAGTAACTGATTGTGTGAAAGAACAAACACAAAACAAATCTGTTTTGTCATGTGTATAATATGAGTAATTGATATTATCAGTGTTGTATGTGATTAATTTTTTTAAATAGAATAATTAGCAACTTTATTTGTGTATATGCCGTAGAGTTGTAAAATATATTGACATTCTATTCTACAACTCAACAAACAATTTTATTACATTTATAAATAAATCAATTTCATGTTTGCTTATGTTTTGCCATTTTAAGTTTCTGGTGCATTCACAGAAAAAATTGCATTTGAAAACAAATTTGAATCTAATTTTCGAATCAAATGTTTAATTTAATTTTTATGCTATTTGATTTGAACTTGATATTGTCCATTTCTAATTTTTATCCAATTAATTTTTAAAATAACAAAAAAGAAATCGGGTAAAAGAATAAAACTTTTGATAAATTGTACAAGTTTTTTGGTGAAAAGTAGTTAAAATTGTCTATTTTCGGCGATTTTGAATTTTGTATAACGATAAAAAACAGTGTCATTTTGGAATTGTTGTCTCAACAATGGCAACTTAAATTGTTTTTAATGAAAAAGGTACCTAATTATAATAAATTAAACTTCAAAAACCGCAACCTTTAAAACATATCAACTTTAAGCTTTTTTTGATGCCTAGTTCTTTGATAATAAGTAATTAATGTTTTATTATTAATTCCAATTATGATTATGCATTAATGTTTATTGTTTTGACACTACTCTTGTTAACAAAAATAAACCTGAAATAAAAATATGTTTATAAATATTAATTGTGTAAAATTTTTCTCCTATTTCATCTATTTAATTTAAAAACTGCTTATAATTTTCATTTAGTATGGTCGAGCCAATTTAGCTAACATAGTTCTCTTCAATGCAATGGAGCCGGAAATGATCTGCAAATCGGTCTCTCTCTATTTCACTTTCTCTCTTACCATTGCACTTCTCTTCATCCACAATTTCCATATGGCACACACACACATACTGCACCGGAAGTGGAGTGCCAAAAGGACCGAGACCTAGTTAACTGAGTTCCTCTCTCTCTCTCTCTCTCTCTCTCTCTCTCTCTCTCTCTCTTTCTCACTCACTTTCTCATTCACTATCCCTTTCTGTCTCTATTTTTCGTCCAATCATCACCATCACCACCACCATCAAATGTGTGCACACATAAGCACATACACGTTTCTATGCAACGCATTTCTCTTTCCCTTCCTTCTCCCTATTCTCATTCTTTCACTCACTCACCCACTCTCCATTCTTCACAGTAGAAAAGCCAAAAATCGGAAGTGAAAGTGGTTGGTGACGAAAGTTGCCGAAAACCGAAACAAATCGAAACTGACATTGGTGGTTGGAAACGAATTTTTCAGATTTTCATGTTTAATAAGAAGGGAGAGTTGAGCTCTCGCCCATGAGCATGGCGAGAGAAGTGTGGATTAAGTTGTTAGATTTGCTAAAAAAACTCAATGTTTGATTTTAATTCCAATAGATAATCCCGGTTTCGGTCCCCTTTGAACCCTTTAATTCTAAAATCTTACTCAAATATTTTTTTCCTTGAAGAATCTTATTTGTCAAGTTTCATCTTTTGGTGCCAAGGAAGTAAACTCGAATTTTTGTGAGGACGGACAAACAGACAGACAGACGGACAGAAATATGAGATTAATAGCAGAGCGGTTTACAACATAGCTGTTTCTAGACCTGCTAAAAACTAAAATATATTTTTCTTTGCTTGTTTGGATCTTTCCAAAATAAGCGTACATGCAACACACTTATGCTTTTGATTTTCATAATTGATTGGAAGCCTAAAACATTAAATTCCTTAATTTCTTTCTAAAAAATTTTTTAATTAAGAAAAATTAATAGCACTATATTATGTATTCAAAATACAAATATGAGTAAAATAATGTTGCAAAGATTCAACAAAAACATTAACAAATCAGATTGACTAGATAAACTTATTTATTCTACTTCAAAAATGCCGACAAGAGGAAAAAAGTTTTACCAATTGGTCACTTTGGTTGCAATTTTATCACTACAAAGAAATGGGGGAGGATTGGTAAAGAGACAAATTGTGCATTAGTCCAATGAAAAGGGAAAGAAAAAAGATGAATCTTCTGGTTGTGTTAAGTGTGACCAAACATTTTATACATGGACTCTTGTTCACTTACATTCCCGCCTTTCTCTCTTTCCCCCTTCCTCAATCTCTAATTTTTTCTAGCTCTTTCTTTATCTTGTTCACACTCACACTAGCTCTCAATCTCACTCCTTCCCCATTAATAACTGCCAAAGCCTCTGGTACATCACCCACCATCCAAAGAGCTTTTTTCTTCTTCTCTACCTCACCTCGTATAAGCTCACAACATTGTGTCCTTAAGACTTGCAAAAACTTTTTACTTTCTCTCTCACTCACTCTTCAGACAACTTTCATCGGTATTTTTCTCTCCCCGAGAATCATCTATCTCACCTCAAGGTATGGTGATGGTGTTAGTCTCAAACACTTTTACTTCTTTTTTATTCTTCATCACTATTTCTCTCTCTCTCTCTCTCTCTCTCTCTGCTTCTCTCTCTCCCTCCCACCGCCTTACCGTTTAATGATAGTCTTGAAGGATTGTGTGAATGTGTCTATGTGTTGAACCAAAAGTTTCTCTTTTTCTTCTTATTATTTCTCGTTCTCTCCTACTCACTTACTCTCTCACTCTCTTTCTCTCCCACTCTCTTTATCTCTCTCAATATTTTTCTTTCTTTTTCCTACTCTCTTTCTCATTCACTCTCTCTCACTTTCTCTCTCTCCCTCACTCTCTTTTTCACTCTCTCCTTCACTCTCTCGCTTTCTCTCTCTCTCTCTCTCTCACTTTCACGTACTCACATTGTCGGCAACAGCGATTAATGACACTGATGAAGATGAGGAGGCCGGACCTTATATGTTTTTTATACCTTTTATACGAGTTTTCTCCTTCTTAAGTTTTCCTCCTCTCCAAACCAAAGTATCTACTTATTTTCACACATACACTAAAATACTGTGAGAAAATAAGAAGAAAAGAGACCAGAAAACTGGTTAATCAATCTAACTTAAGACCTACTTTAGACCCACCATTCTAGGTGAGTAAAAACTTATCCAAGACACTTATGAAAGTGTGTGTACAAGAGAAAGAGAGAAAAACTACTTGAACATGTAAAAATCACATTGTTAGAAGTGATAAGACAAATGAGACTCGTTTGGTCAAGCTAACTTTAAGTTCAATTTTCTTACTAAGGAGTGAATAAAAAAGAAACAAAAAATATATAACGCAATTTCCGTAGAAAGATTCGTACACGTATTTTATTTTAAACATGTCTTAAAAGTTTCTAATTTTAAAATACTTGCACAATAAACCTGAAATGTGAATTTATACATATTTTTTCAAAATAAAAAAATTATAATAAAATTGTAAATGGTATTATATAAATATTCAATAGTTAACAAATATATTCTATAATAAATTTATTTTTTAGTGTTATTATTAATAGTAGTAATATTTTTATTTTTGTTGTTATTATGAGATCTAATAAACATGCATACAGAGTACATGCACACCAAGACATAATCTCAACGTGAACACGCAATTTCAAACTTTGATTTGATGACTGACTATGAGAGGAAAAATAGAAAAATAATATAAATATGTTAGTGCATATATATGAATATTCAAAAGTTACCTTATCTTGAATTTCTATCTTACCCCCACTCTCAAGTCAATAAGTATTAATTTTCAAATTTATTAATTAAATTTAGAAAAGCTATTGTTAATATATATTAATAATAATAAATAAATTGTATTCATGTGAATTATCATTAGTATTCGTATTAGTATTTGCATTGTTTTTTTGTTTTTGATATTGTCGTGATTGATTCAATACACATACACATTATCTCAACAACTTGAGCACGCAATATCGACCTTTGGTTTGATGAGAGTATGATGAGAATAAGAGAAAAGGAGAGAGAGAGAGTAAGAGTGAAAATGTCTATGTGTAGGTATTTGGTGTACTCGAGAGTCATTTTGTCTGGATTTCTTTCCCTCTCACGTTCTCTCTCTCTCTCTCTCTCTCTCTCTCTCTCTCTCTATCTTACTCTTTGACTCACTCTCAATCCCATTCGTCATCTGGCAACGGCACCCACCATGTGCCATCCATTATCTCACGCGATTGACACCACCAAGCAACAAAAAATCGGGCGCCCGAAACTGCGGTGCACGAAAATCCCGACATTCTTCAACTACAAATCTCTCTTTCTCTCTCTCTCTCTCTTTCACTCTCCCACACTCTCTCTCTCTTTTTCACTCTTTCACTTCCTCTCTCACTCTTTCTTTTTTTACTCTCTCTCTCTCTCTCTCTCTCTCTCTCTCACTTTCTCTATTACTCTCTTTCTCACTTCCTCTCATTCTTTCTCTTTCTCTCTCTTTCACTTTTTCACTCCATTTCTCACTCTTTCTTTTTTTCACTCTCTCACTCTCTCTCACTCTCTCTTTTACTCTCTTTCTCTCTCACTTCCTCTCTCTCTCTTTATCTCTCTCTCTTTCTTTTTCTCCTTTTCTCTATCCTCTCTCTCTCCTTCTCACTCTCACTCTTATTCTTCTAATCACATAGACAGTAATAACTGACGTTTCTCACACATATTACCTTTCTTTTTTTCATTTTGATTTGACCTCACACACTTTTCTCATTTTCATGTTTGTCATGTTCTGTGAAATTGTATTGATTAATAATAAAATTACGACAATCAACTTGAGAGTTTTATTACTACTAATAATATTATCTAGTAGTATTGTTTATTATTATTATTATTATTATTATTATAAAACTAAATATTTATTTATTAATGTTGTTATTTTTAGAAAATTTTTGTCATTTAAATTTTAAAATCTAAATTTTTTAAAA
>WURS02004088.1:0-12683 GCA_011762765.2 Rhinocypha anisoptera
CGCGAGCGGAAGGGACTACACGACCGCAAAGACCGCACGCACGTCCCAAGACTTCCGGAAAAGTGACGTGGGAGAAAGATCGTTTCCCCTAAAATCGATTTCCCGAACGGCGCCCGACCGATGAGGGGGGAGGCGGAATATATTTCAGGTCCGTTCCCGGACGGACGATGATTCTTGAAAATGACTTTCCGCGCCGATTTCCTTGGGGGGGGTTGTAATTTCGCAACCTCTCCATCGCCGGGGAGATGTTCACCCTGACCACTAAAGGGATGCCTCTTTGGCTACGCTATAATAGTCCTGTTAGCTTCATTCCGTCGAACTTCCTGAATCTTTAAAAAGGTGGTCAATTATTATTTTTTTTTATGAGCCCAGCTCATTTCGCGGTGAAATTTACTCGTGTTCGGCCTTTTGAGCGAGATCTAAATTGTTGGCGCGAACATGCTTGAGTAGCCGAAGCGCAAGAGATTCTTCGTCGCGGATGAATTCCATTCAATAAATTTGTAAAAATTTGTGTAAAAAACGGAATTTTTCCCTCCCCCCAACTCAAGGGTCACTAGGAAACTGCATGCCGAAGACGATCATTTTGTTCAACTATTAAATTTTCAGTATTTTAAACGTTGAAAGTTGCATCGAGGTTCACCAAATTTTTTTGATGACGAAAAAAGGGTACATGACACCGTTATTCTCTGACGTATTCGGAAATGATTCAAGGCAAAAGCAATACCTCACAAAGTTGTACCTTTCGACATTTTTACCTGTTTAGAACAAATTTATCTAACATTTTCGAATTAATGAATATTAAAATGTGCGATTTTCCACGAAATACTCTTTGCAGCCGACCGGGTTAGCCTGGTGGCTAACCCAACGGTCGCGGGTTCGAGTCCCACCCAGGGCATGGTTGCTGTGTTGTCCGAATGAGTTATAGTATCTTCGAACTGAAGAGGTGCAAAATGATCATAGCCGTGGACGCGCCCCATAAACAATACAATTAATAATCTTTATTTTTTCCCAGGTTTTGATGTTATTACATCACCATTTGGCAGGTTTGCCTGATGACGATGTAGTAATATTGAAAACCGGGTAAAAATAAAGGTTATTTTGGGGAAAATTGTACATTTTAATATTCATTATGATAAAATTCCACCATATCACAACTGATAGGTACTTCAATGTTTGATTGTCGAAATAAATAGGCGAATGACTTGGTGAGTGAATAGCAATGACACATGAAGTAGGACATATTCGTTACCCCTTCGAATTGCGTTTAAGAGTCTTTTCTGGTTTTTACACCGGGTTTAGGGTCTTCATTTGGTCCGACGTTTCGACACTCGACTCGAGCGTCATCTTCAGGTCTGAGTACTGGCTCATCACCGCAGATGAGGTCGGAATGGAGATCCCGACCCGGTAGAAAACCCGAGAAGATTACGTGAGCAAGCAAATCTCACATCATGCCTTCATAATTCTCGTCCATTGCATAATAATTAGAAATTTTTTTAAAAATTTAACAAATCATACCGAAGTCACTCGAAATTTATCAAATTCATTTGTTTTCTCGCTTCCTGTTGATTTTACGAGCGCCGTGTGGGATTAATTAGAGAACTGGTGGAAGCGAAAATAGAATTTTCTGGCGTGAGAGAAAGTTTCGTAATCGAAATGCGTTTTCACTTTGCGAGAAGTCGCGCACTTACCATTATTTATGATTTTATGATCCTCAAGATTAAAGTGCGGCTTTTTTTTGCTGAAGGCGCGGGCTTGGCCGCAGAGATAAATGCAATTTCCATGCTGCTACAGACGGGGGAACTTGGAATGAGCTGAGTTAAGAATCAAACGGAAGAGCAAGGATACCAGAAGATAAGTCAATTGGAAGAGAAATTGTGTGCGTTTTTTTATATACGCAAAACGTTCATTTATAGTATTGCGTCCTTTGAATGTGTTGAACCGTACCCCCCCCCCCGCGATCCTTTAAAGGCCACCTTACACACGGCGAATGATATCATGCGCCGGCACGTGTGCATGATCTCGTTGGAAACGATATCTCATGCATGACAGAATCCGGTGATAAAAATTTGCCTTACACACGGTACATGATGCATCATGCAGCATGCCTGTGGTAGCAAAGATCGTATACTGCTACCTTTCTCTAGCTTCCGTTTTCACAATGCTACCAACTGCGGTGAAGTTTTACACGTCACCGGAATGCCAACCCTTAAATAAAATACTACTTTCCGCTTCTAGATTTCCGACTATTTGTCTGCCAGGGCTCGATTAAATGATTTAACACAAAACATTTTATAATCTATTTACTTTAATATGCTTCCTGATTGCCTGCTTGTCATAATACTATGCGTTAACTTATTGTAATAAGATTTTTTAGCTTCGAAGCCGTGTCTCCACATTTCACATAACAAACATGGTGGACGAGCGCTGATCTTGCAAGCATCTTGCATGTGCATGATGAGAAAAAATTAGAACATGTTCTATTTTTCCCGTGCATGATCCCGTCATTTTGGGAAATGACGTTTCCGACGAGATCATGCACGTGTGCATGCGTATGATATCATGCACCACGTGTAAGGTGGCCTTAAGAAATGGCTTATACCGATTCCTTACGGTTTTCACTGTTTTCTATAATTTCGTCTGTCCTCATGATTGCCCATCTATCCCCAACCGCACAAACGACCACAGAGACAACTTCACCTAAAGAATCACACATTATACACCATTCTCGTTCTACTTCCGGTGCCACAGCAAACAAATGGGTGCATGATATTGAATAGTAACTCCGTGAATAGCACCACAAGGACAGGTGTGTGTAGTTTTCGGTCCCAGATTCAACGGCATAATATTCGTATTTTACTCTTTTATCTATCCAAGGAATATCTATCGGCCAAGTGAGTCAACTAGCACACATTAACACGCATACCCTTCAAGCCAACATAACGGTGTATTGCGGTGGGTGAGAACACCAAGTTGACCAAGTCCGTTTAGTTAATTATCTCAAGGACACTTGATACTTAGAAATAGTCTCATCTATTTTAGAGCTTTATTTTCTTTCACTTATTGTCCACGGAAACTAAAACACACCCTAGATCTGTTAGTTTGGGTATCTATTTCTCTTAGTTTTTATAGGAGGTCAAACGGCCCTACATTCGCGCAACGTAGCAACTTAATGCAATGTCTCTTCTTGATGAGTTCGGTCAACTTGCATGAAAATGAAATTCGGACGAGCGCACATTACACGACTATAATCTAGGCGTTACAGCCAACATGATACTAATATATAACAGACAACACGTCATATAAAAATGACAGTTTACGTAAATAATCCACTGGAAACCGTCGAAAACACACGCTGGCACACTTTGTCCATTCGTTCTTTAAAACTGTAAAATGTTCAGTATCTGAGTTAGCACCTTAATATCCCAGTTATATCTTGATATCCCTAGAAGGACCCTTGGTGTATTATTTTACCTATTCCATATGATCTACAACTGTGGCTCCGAGAAAAATCAAGCGCTAAAAACGCTTTCAGACAAAATCTCGACTTAATTTGAAATATTCAGTCGAAGCTTGCTCTCCAGATGACGTCACGATCATGCTCAGAACGGTCTCATTTCCGTTTCCGGGACCGACCTACCTAAAATATAATATATTAGTACTATTAAGCAAAGAACTGACGCGGCCTATTGGCGGGAAAATATTCCCGCCTGCGCAGGACAGGCGGCGTTCCCTCCATAACAAAAGATTTTAACAACTCGACGATAGTTTTGGAGGGAAAAATGAGAGTCGGATACCTTTTGAACGCGGCGCGTATAAAGACTGAATTTAATTATTGAATTCAGAGGTTCTTAGTTTTTTTTTAGAATAAATTCAATACTGAAAATGTCTTCGGTTCAAGTTGATATTCTCGGGTATGGGTTAATGCGTGCATTCGGGTTTCCCGTCCACTGGGAAACTCGACAGCAAGCTAGAAGGTGGGCTCATCGTAACCCAGCACCCCCCGAAAATGCACCCGTGGGCATTCATGGTACGAAAACTTTGAGTTGATGTCCACGAGACCAATTTCGTAATCATGATCTTTTCCTTCTTCGTTCCCGGGAAGCAGCAGCTGGCCCGGAACAACGACGTGCTGAACGCGGGGCCGTACAAAGTGATCCACCTCACGGACATCCACTGGGACCCCAAGTACCTCGAAGGGAGCGTCAGCAACTGTCCCGACCCTCTCTGCTGCCGGGCGGACAGCACGCCGGAGTCCACCCCCGCCAGCGTCGCCGGCCACTGGGGAGACTACGGCTCGTGCGACATCCCATGGAGGACGGTGGAGAGCGCCCTCCAACACGCTGCGCAAGCGCATCCGGTGAGTACACTATCACGCCTGACGACTTCCATTTGAATTTAAAATCGTGTATGTGTGTGTCTCTCCAGAGACGAGAAACTATTTGAACCACGTTGTTCCTCAACGTATTGAAGACAGTCGCCAAATCCACTCGCTAAGTCTGACGGATGAGACCAGTAATAAACGTGACACTGAGTCTTGACGAATATTATTATAAATATTTATTATTTATTAAAATACGACGAAGAATCGCATTAGCAAAAGTGGCCTTTACGAAAAGGGAGGATTTGATGAGAGGTGCCCTTAAGAATTGAAGGAAAGATTAGTGAAAAATCCTAATATGGAGAGTAGCATTATATGGATCCGAAACCTGGTCCATGAGGAAGGATGATGAGAGTAGATTGGAGGTTTATGAGATAAGGTGCGAGTTGCAGTTGAGCCAGAGACTTTGTGGAATTCCATTATACAAGAGAAATTGTTTAAAAAGTTTGCGTTTCCACAGGAAAAAGAAATTTTATTTATTTTCGACTAGTTTCTCTGCAATAGCATCTTCGGGGTTCCTACCCTGAAGCCTGAAGAAGCTAGTGTAGCGAAACTAGTCGGAAATAAATAAGATTCCTTTTTCCTGTACAAACGCAAAATATTTTTAATTTCCCTTGCATTGTGAGATGTGGGTTTGGCGAAGGGTGGAGAAAGTGGGGTGGACGGAGAAAGTGGTATAAGGGGAGGAGAGGCGTTTCCTGCGAGAAATCAAAAAAAGGCAGGAAATATGGATGGAAGGGGAATATTCAGGGGCAATGGGTTGTTGAAGGTTGTAATGGAGGGTAGAATGCTGGGTAAGCGGGATAGGGGTAGGAAGAGAGAGAATAAGGATTTTGGACAGAGTGATAGGTGGTGTGGAAATTATACAGATTTGAAGATGGATTTAAGTTAGATGTTACGCGGCCAATCTAATCCAAGTCTCATCAAAAACCTACCTTAACCGGTAGATTACCCTTCATCTTCATTTATTAATCAGTTGCCCACACTCAGCACTAAGTCAATTACGGTGGAGCAATATAACACGGTAAAAACATGGACGAAACACATACAGCCATGCCCTAGGTGGAGAATGAAAAACCACCAAGCCGGGATTCGAACCCGGGACCTCCGGATTGGTACGATTGGGAAGAGGACGTTGTCCCGCCACCACCGAGGGCAGCCAGAAGGGTAAGGGCAATGGATATGAGATAAGTGTAATAGGGATGAAGGGTAATGAACCCTTGAAGGTAGGTTTTTTTTTATTGAACTTCCAAATTAGAAGTACCGACCCCAGCCTCAATCCCTTTCAACAACTCTACGAACTTCCTACCACCTGCAATTTCATCTTAAGCACCTATTCTGCCACCCTCCATTGAAGTCTCCCATACCGTGTGATATCTGTCCTGTTATTTTCCTTCATTATAAGTATACTCTCACCATGCTCTTCTGGGGTACTAGTAGAATTGAGTGAACCGTAACCAAAAGCGAGCTCTGAGACGTATAGAATACACTTTTCTTCCAGAAACGAGTGAATTTCGGGTAGAGAGAGGGGGGGATGGAAACCTATTTTTTTTTCATTCCAAACTTTCTATGCAATTGGCTTTTACGAAAGTTTTGCGCAGAGACAAATAACACAAAAACTTTACCCATTTGGTTGGTTTCCGCATCCATTTCTCGTAAACCCTTGTGACACTTAAGTTCTTTAGAAACGCGTTCTCCCTGGTCGGGAGTTTCCTATAGTTGGGGTCCTTCGTCAATACATCATCAAGAAACATAAAATTTTCCGGGCATAATTTTACGTTAATCATTTTTGTACACTTTTTCTGGCGTGTTTTGATTTTTGCGTTACAACCATGTCTCTTGCGCGGTGCATTTTTTTGTGTTCATCCGTGCCATTCACTGGAATGACAGGAGAGAGAAGAGTCCTGATCCCGGATCGGGCAGACAGTTAATTTTTTGACGTAGTTATTGTGAAGACGATCCCTACCTTTGATGAGATCTTGCGGCTTCACTGCGTCCGACGTTGCTTCTTTCCATGGTTTGGACTTCCCAGTTGGATCCCCCGAATTCCGTCCAAACCTAAAGAAGAATGGATCATATCGAAGTATTTTAATGAGAAAAAGACGAAAGTATTGTGAAGGGAACAACAGACCTTCGAACGAGGCCTAACTAATATCGAGTACACTGAAATCCGACGCTCGGACGTGAGGTAAGGGAGGAATTTGCGACATCATTTATGCATAATCATTACTGATTGGTTAATAAGTTAATATAATATAATATATATATATATACATACGAAACGAGACTCAGGGTCAAATTTATAACAAGGGGAGCGTGCACAAATTTAAAATTGAAATTTTAATACCATACTACCCATGCCGGACGGGAATATTTCAGGTCATGCACAAACAATATCAAAAAACATTTTACATGCGCCTAGAATGTACATAGTAATAACTGTTTCTCTTATATAATTAGATTAAATTAAGGAACCGTCAGTATTCCACTAGTATATTTTTGTTTATAATCACTAGAGTGGTGGAACACTATATGTGTATACATTTGAATTGACAAGCTTGAAATTTATGCTAAAAACTACGCTAAAAATGAAAATATTTAACATTTTCTGGAGGACCATCGTTTCTATTTCGTTCCCTAGTAGTATGAGAAAGAAAATAGCATTTTAAAAAATATCCGTTCCAGAATCTCTCCCTACCTCTTTCTAGAAGTAGTATTTGGGTTTTTTTATTTGGCTCACCGACATCAAGGTCATCAAGGCCGACCTCTCTCTAATTCTTTCCTTTATGATCTCATCTTTTGTAATAAGACGGAGTCCGTAATACTTTTTTTTTAACTCGTTAAACTTTCGTAAAACTTTTCGGAAAACTAAAATGACTTTCATTTACGCGAAAGAACGCATGCTTTCGTTCTGGAAGACGGCGGGAAGGGTACACTTTCCTTTCGTACAGCACTCGCGCAAAATAAATGGACTTGAAGCTACACAATAATAAATCGACATTCTTCGACGGTTCACAAACGAACAAAGGTGAGGGACAATTAAATTCTCCAGAGTTGACGTTAAAGAGAAGAGTTGCAACACGACAAACGAAAGCATATTCGCTTCCTTGATACCCCTGACTGAAGGGCCAAAAAAAAGGTAATAAGGTGAAAGATTCGGTCGTGATAACGGGCGAATGAATAGCTCAACCGTAACAATTGGATTCAGCCACCAACAAAACTTTTATTATTATCTGTAAGATTAACGAATGGACCATGAAATGACGGTTGTCGTTTTGAAGAAAAAAACTTTCCTCGTGGGTGGGAAAATTTCCACTAACAAGATTGAAAGCAGAGTTTGGAACTCGAAAGGGCGGAACTGAAGGGATTGGAATGGTTGGATTCAGAATAACGTAAGATGACTTGGACGGAGAGTACTTTACTGCTGAATACTTTACTGGAGAGTCAAAGTTTCTTGATGAATCCCTACATGCAAGCCGTTTTGATTTCACAATTATTACTTCCTCCTCATGTTCAGAGGACTGCTAGAAACATTGAGTATGATTCGATTATTTTACGGAAAATGAGCCACTACTCGTGAAAAAAGATATATAGGTATATGCTCATTCATAAAGATATAACAGCCACATGGTGAAACAATACCACAACTAATGGGAAATGTAATGTGGAAAGGGATAGTAAAACATAAAAGGACGAGCAAGAAATGTGATGAGGATGAAGGAGAAACCCAGCGATTCTTAAGAGAAAAAAATTGTCCTCGGCCGGTATCCCTGCTGAGAATGTAATCTGATATCTGAGAATTTATAGATTCGACATCTGTAATGCGGATTCTCACAATTTGATGACACTTCTGTTAAATCGCCTTTGGTTTCACTTTTACATTTTATTTGCACCCTTTTTAATTCGGTGGCGAGACTAAATTCTACTAAATAAGCATTTGAGATAAATTTAAAATAACTGTGTTCACTCAAGAGTATTATTTCAAAGAATTGTATTCATTTTTTTGATAATGAAGAACCCGAAATGTAAAGACCAAACATTAATGCTTTTAGAACTCAAAATAAACATGACACATGATGAAATATTAACTCTTTTCCAAATTAAAGTGTCACAATTAGATGTTACATTAAAAATAGAAAAATAAAGTCAGTCTTAAAAGATGTGTAATAGAAGTTTCGAGAAACTATTTCACATTTATTCCATACACAGATAGATATGAATGAAATGGTTGACTTTGCCGAAGTATGTGAATACCTGAGCCGAAGTCTCTAAAGCCGCGTTTACACGAAGCAGTGGACTGCAACCACAATCGAATCAGAAGCTTGTATCCACACTGCTAGAGCCCTCTAGTGTCCAAAGAAGAAATCGAAGTTACTTTCAAGCTGTTTAACGCGCTTCTAGAACATTACAAATCAACAAACCGACTAACTGCATAGTGATATTTCGCTGATTCATTCGTGATTATGGCTATAGTAATACATCAGAGGCGAAGGGACGCATTTCGGTTGACATTAATAAACGAGTTGCTTAGGAATAATAACATATTTTATTCTACGGACTAATTTCTGTATTAAGACGATGACAATACAAGATTTATACAAAATAACAAAAGGACAATAGATACTACATATTAGTCGTTTATAATTCTAAAGTAATAAAATTAGTCTTTTATTCGTAACAAAATTTTGTTGTCATTCATACAGCTAAATTTTCATTGCTACCTTCTTGAAAATAGATAAAGAGGAGTGAAAAAGAAGGTCCGAAGAGCCTATTATTGCTGACCAAACTTAAAACAATACCATAACAACATTCATATTACCGCAGCAATAATATTGTAGGCATGCTACCTATGATTCCCTGTCCATCACACTTCGATCCCGAGAAATAGAAGCCAATATTTGGGCGAAGCATTTAAAACAACCGGTGTCGGACATGTTTCTGCTGGCGATCGTCGTGATAGGCGCACTCCGAAAACTGATGGTGAGTAGAAGACGCCCTACTTCGGGTGATAAGTCGAACCAGGTTCGACTCTGCTCGACCGAGGCCCAAATCGATCCGCGACAGCATCGCAGTTGGGGTTTCACAATTACGAGTGGCCCTTGGCAATCTACTGTTATAGCAGTTGACTGCTACGTGTAAACGCGGCTTTGAGGAAGGGAATCTGACTCCTTCGCACGATGAATCTTTATCCACTTATACATAAAAATATCAGCAAAAGTCCTCTTCTCGAACCCGATGCAAATCATCACCGGCTTGCCGGACGTCGTAAATTTCTCCACAAAAGACCGTGCCGAACACTTAGGTAACCAATAACCTCGGAGGAGCAGGCGTGAGTAGGTGCCGGTTAAACCGTCGCGCGTGAAATGGGAAATACATGTGCGAAGCACTTCCGCCTAAGAGAAACTTTGGTTCGCCGAGCGAATAGTGGGGAAAGCAACGTGACGAAAGACTCGGAGGAGGGAGATGCGTGTCTCGTCCACTGCACGGGACACTCCCGATATATCCCTCCGGTTTTATTGGGACTTCGAGTGCATCCGGATCGGACGAAATCCATCGCGATCTGTTAAAAATGGAGGATTAACGATGTGACCATTTCAATTTTTTTTTTATTTCATAGATTGAAGGAGCCGTTAAAAAAAAAAACAATCTGACACAGATGGAATAGCTCAAGCCCCAAAATGAATCAGAAGAGGGAATACCACCGTCGCATCAACAGTTACAAATTTCTAAATGTCAAACAATACGATTAAAAGTAATAGCATTTGATAATACTTTATTTTCGTTATTTCACACCGTAAATATTCAAGTTCATCAAATATTAATTCGACTAACTGATATCAGACGCCGAATATCAAATGGTCATTTTTTGAGTCATAACACTAATGCACATTTAATACATAATATATATTTATATATATATATATATAGTTGCACTTGGAAAGTCTTGGTGGCGACAGCGCAATTCACTTAACACAGACATAGTTACTTAGAAAGAGAAAGACACAAACAAATAGGACACTCACAAGATTAATTCGTACGTTTCGGCAGGAGTGCCTGCGTCCTCAGCGACGAAGGAGAGATGGAAGTTATATATGACGGGAAGCACAGGTGATATATGTTAATATATCACCTGTGCTTTAAGCCAGAAATCAGAATTACGAAATGTGATGGCAAGACGTTCAACCCAGTAAATGTAATAAGAGTGATAACGTGATTGTTTTGACGAAACATGAAAAGCGCTTGAAATTCGGGCAAGTGTCAACAATTTCCAGCCCCCTCTCAAGACTTCTCAGTAAGAGCACCTCAAGACTTTTACAATCCGCCCTGATGTACCCCTCTACTGGATCCATTGCCCGACAAAACTCCGCGACTGATTTAACTCTGCCTAGATGAAATTAAACTATGCACTTGGAGGCACAACGAGAGACTGAGCAAATCAAGAAGAAATATGGCGTAGCATTGAAGAATTTGGCGTCTTGTACGAACATATGGATGCATGTTTCGAAATTTCGCTGAGGACATTCCAGCTTTGATCACGGTTTCTTTAAATTACCCAATCACTTACTTTCATTGCAGTGGGACTTCAATACGTATCATCCATTAATCAATGTATTAATTCATTCACCTATTCATCTTCAATCTCGCAATTCACATTCATAATCATTCCCACCGCTCACATCGCGTGTTCCACCTTCATCCCCTCTCCTTCCCTTTTATATTTTCTCCATTCGCCTACTTCCCCCGACCGTCACTCCCCAGGCAATTCATCTTCAGTCGCATAATTCACATTCATAATCATCTCCATCGTTCACCACATCTCCACATTTAAACACCTCCCTCTCCTCGCTTTCCCTTACCACCCCCCTCCCTTTTCTCCCTTAGCCAACTTTCACAGACCCACAAAACTCACACTACCCGAGCCGGCCACGGGTTTTCCCTAATCCCTTTTTCCCCCTTCTCCATCTCCCATCACCCACTCGACCCTCATACCCCTACCTCCCACCCCTTCTCCAAAGTTCCTCTCACATCTCTTTACCTGGAACATTCCTTACGAGGAGATTTTTCTCAGTCTCAGATGTCCCAGCCGACAGGCACACACCTATACACACTCATAGAAAGAAACACTTTAAAGACTCACATTGGGAAGAAATATTTCGGGCCTTTCTCTGCCCCTTCGTCGGACCGACGAAGGGGAAGACTATTCCCGAAATATTTTTTCCCAATGTGAGTCCTTTATATATATATGTATATATAACTATACTTGTAGAATCACACGAGAAACATAGAACACACATAAAAGAACACAAAAGGATCCGAATTTTCGGTGGTCGAAGCAAACCTTTTTCATAAGGATCGAGGAAGAAGAATGAGTGTGTGTATGTATGTATATATATATATATAATATCATACATGTGATAAATAAAGAAAATAGGTAAAAGGATAGTAATACATATATATCATATGATAAATAAAGAAAATAGGTAAAAGGATAAATACATAAAAGAACGAAGGCGAACACAAATCCGTTGAGGAAGATGGAAATGCACCCGATTAAAAAAAAATTTTCTCTCATCCGAATTGGTTTGCCTCTGCATCTGTCTTCGTCAATGGCACTATTACGACACATTAGTATGGCGAAGGAAGCGGTACACACACACACACACACAACTCAGTCATGTTGGATCCGGTATAGACGGTTTCCTCGATGTGAGGAGGCGCCGGCGTTCCTAAACCAGTCCCGTGTCTTTCTTACGAGGTTTCCTATCTTTCCGGGAATTCACGTCTTCCGCATACTGCTTATTTTTTTTATCGAAGCCTTTCCTTCCCTCTTCCGATGACTCGATCACGACGGGGCGGGAGGGCAGGGGGATTCTCTCTCGGTCTGCTCCGCCGACGCCGACGACCCGTTTCCTCAAACTCGTTATATTAAAAATATTTGTCATTCGCCACCGTCGTTCACACTTCCGTAACTTCTCCCTAGATTACATTAGGTCTCCTCTCGGCATTCCCTCCCTTACTGCTCGCCGTGCCGTAAACGATTTAAAATTCTTAAAAAAAAAGCCGTCAATATGGTTCCTATATAGGTCATCTGAATTTCTTTCCCCATTCCCTCTTCGAGTCCCTTCGTTCACTACGATGTTGAATGACCTCTTTCACCGTACCACCCCTCGCCTCTCAATCGCAAAACGTTCATTAATTTTCAGACTTCCATCAACCTGCAATACACAGATGAAACGCCTCCCTGACTTTGACCCGTTCCTAACATCTCCTTCCTTCCATTCCTGCCTTCCTTATCTTTCTCTAC
>WURS02004099.1:0-12682 GCA_011762765.2 Rhinocypha anisoptera
GAGAGAGAGAGAGAGAGAGAGAGAGAGAGAGAGAGAGAGAGAGAGAGAGAGAGAGAGAGAGAGAGAGAGAGGGGGAGAAAGACATTAGGCTATTAGGTGGGAGGAAGTAGTGAGAGAGTATTTTGTAGAGTAATGTGATGTGTTTGTGCCAATCTGATTACTGCAGTCCGATTGGTAGAGCAGGAGTGCGGACACATGCCATCCTATGAGGTGACATTCCTTGCCGCGCTTGTTTCTTTTCTTTCTCTTTCACCTAGAACAAGTTTATAACAATTTTTGCAAAAAGTAGACTGAAGATGTGAGGATGCAAACTGGAAAATGGCTCTTTTCACGCTTCAGGTGCATCCCTGTGTGCCACGCGTCGATATATCTTCATAAAAAAGAAGGGGTTTGCAACATTGTAAATAACACTTACTCACTCACTGACACTACCGGGTGGCGATCTATCTTTCATCATGATGCGGTGGTGCCTCAAGCTACACTGCGGGATGTGAAAAGTGTCGAATAGCCTTATTTGTATGGAGTGTGCCTTGTGGGGTTTTCACCCGACTTCAGGCTGAATTATTGCCACCACACACACACACACACATATTTCCGTCACATTCACAGACATGTCTCACTGTGAAAGTGAGTTAGATATCAGAATTAGAGTTCGCAGTGTTGGGTTATCCAAACGCATCCTTGTGTGAACTGGGATTGAGTGCTCATGACCTTAGCGACCCAAACGTTTGCCTGTGGCGTCAATGGCCACATTATATTTTACGTAATAGGAGCCAGAGTGGTGTTTTCTTCTTCTTCTTCTTCTCACCACCACTCTGACCTAACCTGTTTTACCGGCGGCTCATGCGCTCGGCGCCACGTATACACATAATAATACACACTTTACGGTGTGTCGGGCATTGGGGACCGAGTTAGCGAGAAAGCAAACATCGCTCTGCTTGTTGACGCACTCCTTAAAGACGAAAGCATCACACACTGTTTGACGTGACATTCGCGGCGCTAACAACAAGGCGGCACCAACTCCCGGTGGGATGAAAGTGGAACCCCCCCGGGAGTTTGTTTGCAACCAAAATGCACGTGGAAAGTGGGGATGGACGGTGCAATTGTCAGTGGATCGGGTGAAAATGATGGGTCCGGGCTGGCAGCCAGGATGGCGCCCACTGATGCCTGGTGGTGGGTGAGTGTGCCATGCGCGTTCCCACCCACCCCACACTGCAGTGTGTTCACCACGTGCATGAGTGAGTGAGAGAGAGAGAGAGACCGGTCTTAGAGAATGGTGGCACCAGTGGCTCCCACCAAAGTGGCGCCGAGCGTGCGATAACATGCCGCACGCTCCACTGCCAGTTATGATCTCTCTCTTTCTCTCTCTCTCTCTCTCTCTCTCTCTTGGCAAGGTTGCCGTTGCAAATCGAACACACAAGTTGCAAATAAGTCGCGTTGCAGCAACTTGACCCGCGCCACTTCGCGCCGGCGCGTTCCCATCTTTCAAAACTAATGTACAAATAGGGACTTTCTTGTTCCACACAGGGTAACCCGTGCGGCCTCGGGCAAGTCTGTATGGTCCAAATTCGATTGGTCCCTTTTCAACATATAATAAAAGTTAATCAATAATTAATCAAGAAAATAAGTCGATGTAGACAAGAGAGATATCGAGTTTGAAAGTTTAGCAGTGAATCAGAGACACATGACACTGTTTGCCCTTGAATTTCGATTTTGGGCTGCCCTTGAGAACACATCAACCCACCCGGGAAGAAAGCAGAACCAATAACTTTATGCATGCTTTGTTAATTGGGAGGATAATAGCCTGGCGGTTTACAGAGAGTGGGAGAGACTGGCAGGTCAGTGTGGTGGTGGTGGTACATTTTGTGCCAGTGGTCATCGCATCGAAGGATCGGGTATAATGGGCAGTGGCGATCCCGTCCAGCAGTGGCAGAAGAAGAGTCGGAAGCCAGTGATCTCTCTCTCTCTCTCTCTCTCTCTCTCACTCACTGGTTGTGCAGTACTCGGTGCGGCTGACTGGCGCGGTGAGTAGAAGAAATACGCTGGTGCTTCATATGCAGTGCTGCGCACAGTGCCCATGCCACACAGTGAGCCAACAGAGTGCTCTCTCTCTCTCTCTCTCTCTCCCTCTCTCTCTCTAAATCTCTCTCTTTTTTCTCTCCTCTTTCTTTTTTCTCTCTCTCATTCTTTCTCTCTTTCTTTCTCTCCCTATTCTCTCTCTCTTAATTTCTCTCTCCTTTTCTAAATCTCTCTTTTCAATTTATCTTTCTCTCTCTCTCTAAATCTCTCCCTCTTTCCTCTCTCCTTCTCTCTCTCTCTCTCTCTCGGCTCGAGGCACGCGGGACACTACGCACGGCGACTGCACCAACCATCCCACCGTAGCCTGGCCGTAGCAGCAACAGCAGCCACCACAGGATCAGCCGAGCAGCAGTGTAAGCAGTGGCTCGAGCACTCACACCACGATAACGTGAAGAAGGATCTCTCGCCTTCTTCTTCTTCTTCTTCTTCTACGGCTGCTGCTGACTCACTATTACTGAACACACAGGGCGCGCGATGGCCTCAGGCCCATCATCCATCGCGACCACAACGTTCAGCGCCACTGCCAATACTTCTTCATCATAAACAATATATTATTCGCATCAACTATTTTTTTCAATAATTAGAACTTAGATTTGATAATTGTTGAGTTTGTTGGACTCTTGAAAGTGCAAATGCGACAGAAGTGTTGGGCTATCTCTCTCTCTCTCTCTCTCACTACTACTACTTGTGGTGGAAGCAAAGGATTCATTCATCGAAACACTCGACCACAACCGTGACTTATACGTCCACTCGTCTCGCGTGTGGCCAAAGAGTGTGAGTGTTGTTGCTCACCAGCACTGTCAGTGCTCTTCACCGGGATCACCAACCAACCACCAGACAGTGTGTGTGTGTGTGAGACAGACACAACACAATCGGCACGAGGCGGCGAGTTTGTCACCACAACACTGCATGCCCGCATCGGATCATCGACTCGAATTGCCCATCACCAAGTCAGTGATGAAAACAACTCCAACAAACAAAACACACACACACAGGGGAACTATGTTTTAGTTATGTCCAATTTTCGTTGACTTGTTTATTTGTTTTGGATTGACTTGTTGTGGACAGTGGTCATCTTCTCTGTCACATTCATCACCACTTTGTTTACTTCTGTTTGCAAGAGATTAACTTTGACCATTGATCTTGTTTACGACCAAAGTTTGCTGTTGTTGTTGTTGTTGTTTTTGGCCAAAGACAATTTTTTTCTGCATTTTTTTTAACATTCCCAACATCACCATTATCAACTTGGCAACAAAAACATTGGACAAACACAAGAAAGGTTGACCACAGAAAGGTCAGCTGTAAAAGTGATCAGTGTGTGACCGGTTGTGTTCGGGCTTGTTGCCAAAAGCAGTCTCGTCGAGCACTCACCACTCACGTCATCGCCTCGGGGTCTTCGGATATCTTCTGTTTTGTGTCGTTTTTCGTTGTCACTCTTCGGTCGGTGAGTTCGACCACCCAGCACCCTACACTTCCAGGCACCTTGTCATGCGATGATGACAAATGGGCCCACCGATAGATCATCATCACCACCACCACCCGATCATCATCGTTCGTGTTGTTGCCATTGTTGTGGCATTGAATCGAGTCCACCGATCGATATAGGCAGCAGCAGCAGCACTAGTTGTGGGCCACGGTCCACTTGGCACTGGTTACCGGCACTCGATGCCAGACTCCACCATTCAGCCAGACGGCCATATAAATACGTCGAGTGGCGTCACTCGACCAGTGATGAGTGTGTGCCACATCGATGGCCATCTCAAACAACAATTGCAACATTCAAAGATTTCAACAACAACAACATCGACCAATCACAATACTCAGGGAAGCATTTTTCTTAATATAAATCTTTGATGCAAACTTTGATCGATCCATCCACTGATACACCTCGAATTGGATACACAAGTACGATACCAACTCGAAACTTGTTCTTCTTTCTTTTCCTCATACTCTCCACACATTGCTGCAAGTTTCAATTTCCTCATTTGAAACTGTTTATTGTGTCCAAATGTCACGTCTTCTTCGTTGGCTGTCAAAGTGTGAAAGGGAAAGAGAGAATTGACAGCTCTGAAACCGTTTTTTTTCTGGGTAGGATTAAAATCCCAAAACAGAGGTCGTATGGCGAAAGTGACACCCCATACGCACCCGAAAAATCTCAGAGAGTAGACTTGTTTACTGCTCCCACTACTACTACTACTACCAGACTCCCCCCTGCGTCTCTCACTCTGCTGCTTGGGCATCGATTGAAACCGGAGGAGCACCCCACGATCTCACCCTGCCCACACTGTGTGGCGAGTTCCGAGTCAAGTTTTCCTCTCGAATCGAGCAGTAGCAGTGTCGGCGGTTGTGTTTTGCCGGTCGGTAACTCGTTCTGGTAGAGCGCCTTTGCCTCACACACACGGTTCTTCTTATGGTCGATGATCGGCAGCACGGAATCTGGAGGAGGAGGGGCACACAACCAGTGGACATTTCGGCACCATTGAACACACACTCCCTGTCACATAACCTGTCACAATTACGACATATTCTGATTTCTCTCTGTCTTGTTATCTCTCTTTCTCCCCTTACTCATCCGCTTGCCTGGATCAGAAAGGAAGAGAGAGAGAGATCCAAACCGGCCCGGTGTGTTTACGGGCCAACTTTTTTGTTTACAACCCAACACAAGGTACGCCAAGCAGAGAGCCACGCCAGTGAAGCGTCCCATCTGCGCTACCCACCAACCAGTGACAACGATTGCAAGTGTGTGCAATATAGCGGCCAGTGACGACAAGAAGCCGCCAGCCCGACGATTCGACTCTCGACTCGACTCAACGAAAATACCGAACACACACACACATAAGGCCTGTTGGGCTCACACGGTGCGCGGTTCGCCGGTCGACCAAACCACTTCCCGAAAGTGTACTCGTCTCTTCTCACTCGTTTTCAATCTACATTCATTTGGCAACTTTAGTGTCTCATTCTGTGCCATGTTCGCATACATGTGATCTAGTGATCAGTGATCACGTTATTACTCAGGAACTACTCGCCTTGTCCAGTTCATACCGCTCAGCATCTTCTTCGAAAGTCAAAATCAATGGTCTTTCTCTCTTTTTATTATCATCTTCTCTTGTGATCAGTGTGTGTGTATGTGTGTGAATATAACTTTCCGCGTGGCTTTCACCTGACCCCTCACCAGTCATCGTCCCTTTCATCATTCCCCCTTCTCTCGTTTAATACTGTCATCGTTTTATGCGCATTGCCAACGTTTTATTTATGACCACCTTCTCGTTCACCTCACTCATTCTCCCATGTGTTATCAATTTTGTTCGCATCACCAGCTGCGGCTGTGTTGCATGGATTACGTCACTGGTTGTCGAAACCCTCGCCGCCATGTGACCCAAAGTGGAGCCACGCATCAGCTGTAGTAGTGATTGAATACATGCTCTTTGCATCGCAATAATTCTGTTTCGACCCATCTACCTCGATCGATGATGCCTCATCAAGCATCCTCGTGTACGTCAGTCACTTGTGGGCCAATGGCGGCACAGCGACGCGCCACGCATCGTGCGTGGAGTGCAATGTTGCTGTGTCTCAGTACCTGGTACACCTCTCTCTCATCAGTATTCGCGGTGTGTGGCCTGAGACCCGAGGTGCCACGGCACGCGCCTGGTCGGCCAGAGTGTTGCACCGGTGGTGGTGGTGGTGGCAGTGTGCCGCTCAGCTCACCACTCACTCCAGCCCTTTCCTCACTGCTCACCGGGTCGCACATCTTCTCCAATCGCTGTGAGCGAACCAGTTTGATGACTCAAATGGAGAATCATCACCGACATTATCGGCACCGTTGTCATCATCCATTCTTGTTTCATCAGTTCCTCGCACCTTGGTCGATGTTGCTGCTGGTTAGCATCTTGTTGGTCACCGTAATGTTCGGTTCAGTGGCTGGACAGGATAACAGCGTGATTGCGATGGACTACCAGAATCCACCGGCATTCCATGAACACGGTGAGTGGCACTGTCATATTGTATTGTCGACTTTTGGCAGGTGATGACGCCTTTTCCTCTTGAGCCTTATCGCGCATCACTCGACATTGCAATATAAACATAATTTGATATTGGAAAGATATAGTTGTAATGAATATTAATCAGTTCAGCTAGTTCCTCCAAGCTCCCCTGTTGCTGGCCAGACGCAAAGACCACCAATATCAATGATGATGATGGTTGGCGGCAGGGCGCAAGCTCGAGCTTTGCCGCTTGTTGTTTGTTTGCGCTACCACAAACGCACTCTGATGGAGAATGGCTCGTGATGGGTGCTAATCGAGTGACACACTCTGGTGCCACCACAGTCATCCACTCGGCGGTGTCGCGCCGGTGGGCAAACATGACAATTTGCTCTTAGTTTGCAAAAAGCAAAAAAAAAATTTTGCCCCCCTAGTCTCTCTTTGAATGGCCGCTTGTTTTTATGGCAGTGACTGGTTCACCCCGTTCGAGCTGCTTCGATTTAATCGATTCATGCGCCAGATCATTAGCAGCGACAAGAGCGAGACGGCGGTACTGCTACTGCTTCGAATGTCAGCCTCAACTTGGAGCTGCCACTAGCTCGTGGCTGACATCAGCAATTAGGAAATTGAAATCTATACTCCAACCTTGAGCGGTGCGCGTGGTCCTTCCAAGAGACCCAATGCCACATTTCAATGGCCATTTAGTCAGCTGAGGAGATGACGTTAGCACGAGCCGAGCAGATGCGGACACCGGGTTGTCACCTCTCGGCAATCCTGCCATTGGTCTCTATTTATAGCGATGGCGCACCCAGATTAGGTCTGTACGCCGTGTCTCGATGTCTGTCTCCTTCGCCCAATGTACTTCTTAGCTTGGCCTTTCTTCCTGGGAACGTGCCATTGCTCGTAATCGATGAGCTGTGTCAAACGAGACACCGGCAATGTTGTTGTTGAAGTACCACATCTCACGCACTCTATACACTGTTGATTAGCGTCTCACACTTAACCCGTTAGTCGTGATGATTTCTCTCTCTCTCTCTCTCTCTCTCTCCTCTCTCTCTTGTCAACAACAAGCCAGCTTGATGGAATCTGGTGGAACAGAATGAGATCATTAAGCTGACATATTTTTCCTGGAATAGAACTTGATAATAGTGGCTGGGGTGAGCATGAGGATGATGATGATGATAATGATGATCCTATCATGTAGAGACATTCGGGAAGGGGGAAGTGTGCCAAGACTTATATGACTAACCATTACTTGTTTTGTTTTGTTTTCTTGTTCATCCATTGTGACCTCAACTGGGGCATGTGCGGACAGTGTGTGGCAGCATCGACATACGCAACGAGGTGACCGAGCTCAACCGACTGACCAACTGCACTGTGATCGAAGGCCATCTGCAAATAGTGCTGATCGACGAGGCCGATCCGCACCTCTTCGGGAATCTCACCTTTCCGAACTTGCGAGAGATCACCGACTATTTCCTGGTTTTTCGTCTCTCGGGTATTAAAACACTGGGAAGACTCTTCCCAAATCTTGCTGTGATCCGCGGTCGCGAACTGATGCATAACTACGCTTTCGTGATCTACGAGATGGTTGATCTACAAGAGATCGGATTAAACAATCTAGTCCATATTATGCGCGGCGATGTTCGCATCGAGAAGAACTCTAATCTGTGCTTCGTTGACACCGTTGATTGGAGTCGTATTGCTCGCAACTTTCTTATCTCGGTAGGTATCACCAATTCTTTCTACACTGTTAAAAATATACTGTTTGTTTATAACCTCGACATTGAGCACGTTTCTGGTTATAACTCGACAAATCTTTTGTCATAGACTTTCAATATGTAAACAATGTATGTTTATAAGCGGACATTTAAGAAAATCCACTTGAATTGAAATTGTAGGGTTATAAACCGACTTTTCTTAAATTGTTACCTTATAAGCTGGCATTTTTGAAATTGTAAGGTTATAACCAGAAACGTGTTCAATGTCAGATTTAGCCTAGACAGTATTTTTAACAGTGTAGGTATAATATACAAGCGGGCTTGAGAATTGAAAAAGTTCGAATCAAATTAAATGAGAATCCGAAAAGTTTGAATCAACAAACTTCGAATCGAACTAGAATAAGATTCGAATTGGTTATGAATTCGAATCACAACAGTAAAAGAGTCGGTTAAGCACAGTGGAAGTAGGGCAACTTTCACAGTACAACAACAAAAAATGGCAGAGAACCAAAAATGCCAGGAACCTAGAAAATAGAAACCCACGATCATACTTTTCAGGAGTAAGAGATAATAATCTTGACCTTTGTTTTCTCTTACTCTCCGAACACTTCCTAGGACAATCGAGACCAAACTTCATGTCCCAATTGCAACGAGAGCTGTCCGATGATCAGTGCTCGTCGTGATGATGGCACCAGCATCGGTGATGTCTACAATCGAGTCTGTTGGAGTCAAAACTTCTGCCAGACACATGGTAAGTATTTGATGTGAAAAAACTTGGTTGTGTTAATGGGTTAAAATTAATTAAATTTTTTTTCGTTGTTGTTGCTTGTAGCGTGTTCGTCGAGCTGTGGACGCAATCTGACTTGCTCGGAGAGTGGTCAATGCTGTCCCGAGCAGTGCATCGGTGGTTGCATTGCGTCATCGGATAATCCTGCCAATCTAAGCTGTGTTGCATGCCGAAACTTCATCTATCGTGGCAATTGCTATGACAAATGTCCCGAGGGCACCTTTGAGGTAAGAGAAACTATTTTGTTAATATATTAAATGAAATGGACATTAATCTTCATAACCGAACTTTTTTTATTATTTATTTTAGTTTTACAACAGACGATGCCTTACCGAATACGAGTGTATTCACATTAATCTCGTAGACCATAGCGTTAAGGAGAGGATCGATGTGGACCAGGAAACCTTTATGAAGCCGTTCAAGGGCAAGTGTGAACCTCAATGTCCGGTCGGTTTTGCCGAGGATCCTAAAAATCGAAACAAATGCTATGCTTGCGGCGCTGATTGTCCCAAATGTAAGTATTTTGTTTTGCCATAAGCCATAAGCCATACTTTAATTGCGTAAGCAAAAAATGTGATTTTTTACTCCCCCTCTTTGTTGTTAGTAAGTATAGATTAATCTTTTTCTTTTTCTCAAATCTTACGTAAGAAAATAGTTTATTTAAAAATCTATTTTTAAACTTTACCAAAGTACTAAACAAACGTTTTTGTACTGTGAGAGTTACTCTACTTCCACTGTGCTTAACCGAGTCGAATCCATTGTTGTTATTCGAATTTGTTACCGATTCGAATCTAACTTTCACTGTTGTGATTCGAATTCTTAATCGATTCGAATCGAACTTTCTGTGTTATAATTCGAATTTTATTCCGATTCGATTTGAATTTTGTGCATAAATCTTCGAATTCTCCGTCAATTTAATTCGGAATTCGAACTTTTCCAATTTTCATTTGATTTAATTCGAATTTTTTTGCATAACCCTTCGAATTAACTCGAGTTTGATCTCGGTGGCTCTGCTGCTGTTTTTTTACAAGAGGCAAACGGCGCTTTAGCGTCGGCCCTCTTGTAAAAAATAGACTTTAACTTGTAAATAGGATTTTTCTGTGACTGGGCTTAGACTTTTAGAAATCTCTATTGACCTCATTGACTTCAATTTAGATCACCAAAGTCAAAAGCTCAAAATCTCCCTTCCTAAAAGTCTCACAGGAAAATCCTTTTACACGTTAATATCTACTGATATAAAGAGTAGTTTAGGATATGAATAATTTCAAAGTTAGTCAATCTTAATTGGTTTGTATTTTTTTCTAGACTGTTCAAGTGGACAAATTTCGAACGTCGCTTCCGCGCAGAGTATGAAAGGATGCACTCATATTAATGGCAGTCTAGAGATTCACATCAGCAGCGGTGGAGGTTAGTTTTTGGCTCCCTATCGCTTTTGGCATCAAATAATTAATTAAATTTTATTTGTTGTTGTATATAGCACAAATTGTCAAAGAACTTGAGGATAGCCTTAAACATCTGGTAGAGATTACCGGATTTCTCAAGATATCTCGTTCCTTTCCCCTGATCTCACTCAACTTTCTTCGAAGTCTCAAGGTGATCCGTGGCGAGACCCTGGAACACCAGGCATACTCGTTGTTGATTCTCGACAATCCCAACCTTCAAGATTTGTGGGTGTTCTCGAGCAACACTACCGATGATGGCAGAAAACGAATCGAACTACAACGTGGTCGTATCTTTATTCACATCAACCCAAAGCTGTGCTACAACAAGGTGAAGAAGTTGGTCGACTATATGGATATGAAAGAGATGCCTCCGATGCCGTGGGATGAACGAGATGTGTCACGTCTCTCCAACGGTGATCGTGTTCCGTGTGATGTGGTCAAGATCAATGTCTGGACGTGGGGCGTGGCTTCAGAGGTAGTTGGCATCAGTTGGGACGATTTCAAGCCTCAAATGAAAGATCCCCGATCATTGCTTGGCTATCTGATCTTCTTTCGCGAGGCGTACGTACAACTTTCTCTTTATTTTATATTAATGAATAATATGGTCGTGGTTTTCTATGTTTCTATGTTCTGTTTTTTTTGGTTTTCTGCCACCCACATTTTTGTAAAGTGAGAGCTACGCTACTTCCACTGTGCCTAACAGATTGAAATTTGGATGTTGTGATTCGAATTCTTAACCGATTCGAATCTACCTTTCTGTGTTATGATTCAAATCACAACAGTGAAAGTTAGATTCGAATTTTGTGCATATCTCTTTATATATTATGAATAATATGGTCGTGGTTTTCTATGTTTTTATGTTCTGTCATTTGTTGGTTTTCTGCCACTCACGTTTTTGTACTGTGAGAGTTACGCTACTTCCACTGTGCTTAACCTATTCGAATTCAACTTTGGTTGTTGTGATTCGAATTCATCGCCGATTCGAATCTATTTCATTGTTGTGATTCGAATCTAACTATTTCACTGTTGTAATTCGAATTCTTAATCGATTCGAATCTAACTTTCACTGTTGTGATTTGAATTCATAACCGATTCGAATCCAACTTTTGTTGTTGTGATTCGAATTCATCACCGATTCGAATCTAACTTTCTGTGCTATGATTTGAATTTTATTTCGATTCGATTTGTATTGTGCATAACTCTTTAAATTTTCATTCAAATTGATTCAGAATTCGAACTTTTTCAATTCTCACTCGATTCGATTCGAATTATGATAACTTAAGTTTGACCTCGGCAGCCTTGCCGCCGTTTTTTTACAAGAGGCAGACAGCACTTTAGCTCCGACTCTCTTGTCAAAAAGATTACCTTTGAATTGTTTGATTAACTGACTCTTTTCATTCTGTCCTTCTTCTCTCTGTGTAGTCCACATCGCAATGTGACTATTTTCGACGGTCGTGATGCGTGCTCAAACAACGATTGGACTGTGGTTGAGTTTGACGTTATGGAAGACTCGATGACACCCACACCGGTTCACCTAACCGACATCTCTAACATGACCGATGAAAATGAAATAATCAATACTGTGTTAAAAGACTTGGAGACTTTCAATTCGAAACGCTTCGAAACTCGACCACCATTGATGCATATCTTGCCTCACTTGAAGCCATTCACGCAGTATGCACTCTACATCAAGACTTATACGATTGCCACCGAGACCAAGGGTGGCATCAGTGATATTATGTACTTTACCACTGCGCCAGACAGTAAGTTTGATTTTACACTCTTCCCCCCTTCTAACCCCTTCACACAGCGAACGGTAGGCTAGTTTTTTTTGTAAAAACGACTGAATTTTAACCAAATTAGACTATATTTAAGCAAGAAATCTAAAATTAGCTAAGTTTAGGCTAATATTTAAGCCAGTTTAAAAATCAAAAGTCAGTTTTGGTCAAAATTTACTACTTTTCGCTCAGTGTTATTCTTTCCCTTTATTCAAACTAACCGATTGAAAAGTTGACTTTACGGGATATATAGTAAAAAAATAAATATGACTATTGGTTTTAAAATTGATTCAAAGGATATGTGTAGCAAGATAAACATTAATAAGAAGAGGAGAGCTGAGCTCTTGTCTATGAGCAGGGCGAGAGAAGTGCGGCGTAGGTTGTCACACTTGCTCGAGTTTCAAAGGCTCAAATCTCGGGCCACTTTGGAGCCTGGAACACCAAAGTCTCATCCAATTATTCTTTCGTCAAAAGGATCCTTTTTGTAAAGTTTCAGCTTTTTTGGTACCCGGGAAGTATACTAGAATTTTTGTGAGGACAGACAGACGGACGGACAGAAACATGAGATTAATAGCAGGGCTTTTACAACAAAACTGTCTCTCGCCCTGCTAAAAAGGCCACTTTGTACTGCCAAAGGTAGAGAACATTTTTGACCGTTTCTTGAGTTTTGCCTGTATATCTTGACACTATTTAAGAAGAGATAATGGCGTTTTCGAGTATTGCGCAAGTCCGAAAGTGATAGATATGCGAATAGATGGTTTGTACACAATCTAAGCGTGGCAAGGTGTGAATAAAGAGTGGAATCAACTTAGTGTTTGTTCTGTCGATCGTCACTTCTCCAGACATTTCCTTCGATTGAAGTATTAAGTGATGCAAATTCTTCGGTACGGCCAACATA
>WURS02004110.1:0-12681 GCA_011762765.2 Rhinocypha anisoptera
AGCGTCGAAATGTACAACCTGAGCGATTTGTTGGCTGTGATATTCCTGCAAACTTAGACATTGGCTGGGTTCGCCAATTGCCATATAGGCCTGACAAATGGAAAGAAGAAGAAGATTTGTACTTACCATTACCATGCCTGTTATGGGGGCAATCAAATTGCTCAGAAGAGAATATGGAGAGTAACACAAGAAATCTTCCTAAAAAGAAGAGCAAGAATAAACTTAAGGAAGTGAAATCCGGTATGGCCAGTCAAAAAGAACATAACAATGAACTTGCTATTGTTCCTGTGCCTACTGAAAGTGATCCATTAGCCTTTTATCAGGATGATCTCCCAGCCAAAAATCCTGAAAATCATTCAGGAGAGACTGATGAAACTCCTCTTAAGTATTATTTGAAAGGTCCTCGTTCAGTGCAAAGGAGGGATACGTCCGAGATAGAAGATACAGAGGTGGAAAGAGGGTGGGTGGATCAGGAGGAAAGGGGCGGGGGAGGTAGCCCTCTGGCTTGTGGGTCGAAGTGGGTGGGATGCCAGTGGAAGTCGGATATCTGCCTTGGCACTTTTGGCGAAGGAGGGAGGAACTCTGGGGGAGTGGGTGGATGGAGTTTGGTGGTCTGGTGGTGGAGTACGAAGACGAAGTGTGTCTTCTGCCCCAACTCCAACTGGTAATTCCTTCATTCTTCCCCTCCCCCTCTCCCACCACCCGACACTCTCCACATGAACAACACACTAAAAGGGAAGGTTTTTTTGCTGTATCTCGTCAGTATCTCGCAATCCATCCCTTCACGACCTCACCTCTCTCTACTGCCTCCTCTCCTCTTCTCTATAACTCTACCTACCTGAGGATGGAGCAGTATTGTAAGTGGTCGTGCTATTGTTCTTGCCTGCATTCATCCCGCGCGTGGTTTAATGTGTTATTTTGTTGATATGTTAACGGGGAGACCTTAGTTTTTCACCTATTTTCGCCTATTGACATCATCTGACGTGATGTGCCAATTATGTCTTAATATTCAAGTAATTTTACCATAACTAAAGAAACTAGAACGTGAAATCCTTTTCACAAAGGTGGTAAAATGACTGAGGCAAAGAAAACAAAGCATGAGGGTCAGAGACATTGGGAAGGGATAAAGTGGTGAGGAAGAATTGGTAGGGGCGGCTGTAAACAAGGATAGTGTGGGTCAAATGGAAAAAAAACGATGACGGTGCAGCGGCTGCACGAAAGGGAGATCGGAGGGGAGGAGGAGGAAAACGATGAGGGGGATGCCACAACAACTGCGTAAAAGGAAATGAGGAGGGGAGAAAACAGAGAATGAAGAAAAGTGATGAATGAGCGAGGGGGGTGGATGAAAGAAAATATGCAATGGTAGTTATTTATAAAATGCATCAAATATATATCTTTGCACATTTCAAAAATATCTCAAAAATACAAAAGGTTGAGACGCATGAAAATTATGAAATTTTGGTTACTTTTCCCGCTTTTAGAAGTTGAAAAAAACGTAAAGTTTGGAGTAAATCAGGCAAACTGAAGACACTTAAGCTCTCTTGCGACAAAACTACGAACTTCTATGAAAGGGACGAGATATCTCGTCCAGATCAAGGAAGGAGAAAACAAAACCAACATAGGACGAGTTAACTTGGACGCGTCAGTTTTTGCACCTCTTCTACGGACGAGATAACACGTCCAAATCAGGGAATGGGTTAAAAAAAATTTAATTTGTCCGGATTTAAGTGCCGCAACCTGTACATGTCACTCTGTCACACTGTTTGTTCCATAGAGATATATGCATTAGGAGTATTAATAATTTTTTACAACATGGACAAAACTGAACGTAATCATAAAAAGCATGTCAAAGAAGGATTGACTTGAACAGAAATTCAAAATATTTCTGAAAAGATTACAGCTTTTCTTGAAGAACAAAACTGATTTTGTTCAAAGATTAATTACTATTAATAAAACTTGGATTCACTATTACAGCCAGAATCTAAACAGTAAAGAAAAGATGACCGCTTAGAGCCTTAGATAGCTAAGTTGGTCTCATCAGCCATAAAGATCATGGCATTAGTGTTTGGGATGTACTAGTCATTTTGTTTATCTCAAAAAAATTCAAACAACAACTGGGGACTATTATTCCAATATACTTGTTAAATGAACCAAATATGTAAGAGAAAAACCTGGAAAACATCAATTTCCACCAAAGCATTTCAGCAGCTTCTGCCAATGTGGAAATTGAGAGATGTTCCCCATTAATTGCTGGAACAACCAGCTTATATTCCAGATTTTTCACCCTCTGACTTTTATCTCTTCTCAAAACAAACTCTACCGTGATAATCAGTATGATTTCTCTTCAAATGGTGAGCTATGAAGGAATATTTCATGGATCTTCAGGAGAATCACCATGAGTTATTACCATGGTTTAATGGGCTGGAATATCACTGAGGTAAATTTTGAACTTTAGAAAGAATAAGTTTAAAAATACATTGAGAACTAAAAATTCAGTTTTAATTCTTAGGCATAGAACTTTTCAGGCCACCCTCTTACAGGTTCATTGCTAGAGGTTTGAGATGAAAGTAAATTAGAAGAGAATGAAAGTAATGAGATTTTCTAGAAGTAATGATACATAAGACTATGAGGAAAAAAATTAAGATTCAATAGAAAAATTTACTACTGAGATACTATCTTAGAGGAAAATGGATATAGTGACAGGAACATCATAAGAAGAGTTCTTCAGCAAAAAAAATATCTGTGAAAGGAATGAAAATGATGAAGGGAAACTTAAGCAAAGAAAAGGCTAATGATATCTCTCATGAGGAGTGTAGCCTTGAATGGTCCAAGGCTTGGTCCTTGAGGAAGGAAGATGAGCTTAGATTATTGAAAGCTTTTGCGATGTGGGTATGGTAAAGAATGGATAAAAATTGACAGAGAGAAAAACAGTGTTGTGCATGGTAGTGGAGGAGAGGGAGTAGTTGAGAAAAATCCAAAATAGGCTGGAAAAGTGGACAGAAATATTTATCTGGAAATTTAAGATTGTGATAAAGGGTGGAATTTTCGGAAAATGAGACATGGCTTAAGCAAAAACAGGGATTTAAGATAGAATATTGGTAGGCAGGAAGAATGTGAGAATGAAGAGGGATTTATTTATTTATTAGGGAAGAGGGGAAGGTATATTTGCTTTTTGTGAAGTTTAGTAAAAACCTACCACTAAATGGTAGATTACCAAGCATCAAAAATTAAAATTTTTTTCCTCCAAACACTGAAGTGTGTTTAGGACTGTTGCCAATTCATACATGAAGTATATACTTTTCCTTATGAAGAAATTTTTTTATTAGAGGTAACTGGGCATTGTAATTATACACTGGTAACTCAGTGATTTTAAATATAAGGTTATATAAATTTATAGAGAAACTCCATCAGCACTGAGGAAATGGCATCAATGTGATAAAAGGATCAATTATGAGGTGAATTAAGAGCAAAGTTTCACTGTATAAATAATTACTTTTGTTCTTGAATATCATGACTATGAAAGAGTGAACAAGACACACTGCCACGAGTGCATTTAATAAATTAGGCATAAGGCACCATCAACATGTTGATCGGTAGCAACTGAAATTCCATGGTAACTTCTCTGACTACTGGAAGGTACAACATGTAGAAGGAATTGGTGTTAAAACCATCATTTTAACATGGCTATAGGTCATCTGAATGTAATGCTTCTATGGGAGAGGCAGTAGCCAACAATTTGAAATGTGACATGTGTATATTCACTTACAGTCTCACATCAGCACCGCAGCCCTCACTCTTGCGCTCGGCGAGGTCGGCCCAGACATCAAGACAGGAGAGAAAGCGCTCAACCGGGGCCTGAGTGAAGGTGAGTGCAAAGAGAGGTGGGAGGAGACGGGCCACAAGCGGAGTGCCTCCAGGGCAGGGAGCCTCCAGCCGGGACAAGTGCTGGGCCACAAGGAGACGAACTGTCTCCGTCAAGCGGTCTGGAAATCTGTGATACAGATGAAGAGATGTTTATATTAATAATTAACTTCATGTGAACAGGTAACCCCACTAGTGCATTACAATAAAAAAATACTTATTACATACATTAGTTCTTTTAGTGAGTCTCAGTAGCCTGACATTTTTGAAAAATATCTTTTTTTGATGAATTCGTAAATTTGTGCATGGAAAACATTGCACTGTAAAATCTCAGAAAAGAAAAATCCAAGGGACCAAAATTTTGCCACTTTGTTATTGGGAGAGTTCATTTTTTAGATGCGCACTGCAAATTGCAAGGGAAAAAGAAAAATCATCTTCTGTGGTAACTAACCACCCGGCTGCGGATTATGCATATCTACATTTTTCCTTGTGGCTCACCGGACAGTGACTGCCAAATCACTTTTTGCATTGTTCAGCGTTGACCCAGCTAACCTATCTCATTCAATACTTTCTAATTCATGTCTCAAATCGACAAGTTTTTGCCTCCAAATCTAGCTACACCGTAAGTCAATCAATTGCATTTCAAAATCTTCAACAAAATCATTCAACAAATCTTTGAAGAACGAAACCTCTGCTAAGCCAGAGAAGATTGTTGCACATGAGAAATCCTTTGTATACTGAATTCACCTCACTCAGTAGATTTTGGAATTTTCTTTTATTCAACGGATGAGCTGAAATAAAATTAACCACTTTGGTTACAGCTTCCATAACTTCTTTGAGTTTTTTAAGCCAGGATTTTGCACACAGGGTTTCCTGATGTACAATGCAATGAAACTCCAGAACTGCCCGATGCCCAACATGTTTTGTAAACAAAGATACAAAACCTGCTTCCTTACCAACCATACTTGGTGCACCATCACTTGGTCACAGATACCACTTTTGAAAAATCAAAATTTTTAACATTCAACTCATTTACAACAGCCTTAAATATTTTGGAGCCTGTAGTGTTACCTAGTTAATCAATTCCTTGCGTGTCTCATCATGAAGAGAAAATCTAATAATGATGGCAATTCCAGATATCAGATAATATCTTATCCTTACTCTCATCGACACAAGTCGAAAAGTACTAACATGCAATATCTTTTGTTAGACCTTCTGTGACACATTTGTTGTCATCTTCAATATCCTATCTTTCACTGTATTCCATCTAAGTGGCAAATCCTTAACCCTTTGAATATTTTTTTTTCTAGCAAACCATCTTAAAACACCTGACTGGATTTTATTTTTTTCAAGTACACTAGAAATATATTCTTTTTGTTCATTATCATTTTTATCACGGAGCCATCTATGAATGGTTTCACAATGTCGCTTCACAGATGAAGTTCTACAAGATACTGTTTCTCTACAGTGCAATATAAACAATAAACGTGATGCTCTGAGGCCTACGGCAACAAAGAAGGAAAAGAAATCAACTTCAGAGCCTGCAAGGGAAAAAACTCCCCAAACTGTGAATGCTCCAGAAAGTGCCCCTGAAGCGATGGCTGACAGCAATGGATTCCGAGTGGTTCACAATAAAAATAAGAGGAAGCGAAAAGGGGCGTTCAGCTGAAACTCACAACCAGATAGTATGTTCGAGTTCTCGGGAGCTTCTTGTCACATATCCTTGTATGCTGGTGGAGTGAATAGATATCGTTTCAAGTTTAGTAGAAAAATTCCCAGGTATTGACTTTTCCTGCGACCTCTTAAGGTCAGGTGAAACCTTTTCTAATATTCTGCCAAGTGAATTGTTTGTGTAAATGAAAACAACGGTGTAATGGTCCATAAAGCGGGACAGTGTCCTCAAGCTCCAAATGTATTTTTGACATCAGGCATCTCGGGAGGTAGTGCAGAATTTTATGTAGGCAATAATATTTATCATATGCACCAAAAATGTAGTCAAAGGATGTCTGAATTCCAGTCTATCGATATTACAATGGTAGCATTTATAGTTAGGTAAATATAGCTAAGGAAAATGTTGATGCATGATGCTCGTGGGCACATATGACTACGAAACAAGTGGTGTGAATATGAAGTTTTCTCTTCATCAGGTTTAAAAGTGATTTGTGAGAATTCAATTTCATTTATCACAGACTCTTTACTTGACCATTTTAAATTGTAGCCTAGAGTGAGTTGTATCATATTTTCTTGTGAAGAAAAACATTGTGACAATTTTGGGAAAGAGACTGTGATATTATTACAACCGCTACTGCCATATTTTAGCACTTTTTTGCCTACGAATATACTTGCACTGCTAAAAATCGCTGTGTCTCCTGCCTCCCTTGTGACTATACTCCTTATTTCCTTGTAAGACTTAGACTTTGTAAGCTATAGTCTTCATTCACATGGCACAAAAGTGTATTGGTGCCTCAGAGTTCAATCTGTACTCAGTTTTGTGGAAATCAGGCATGGCGTATCCTAGATATTGCTGGTGAACTTCTTTAAAAAATGACGAAGAAAATGAATGTGTAGTAGCTCAGAATAAATCGCCTCAGAAAGGTCTTAGTGGAAAAAATTTAAAGTAGAACCTAATTCCAAAATATGGTACACTGGTACTACAGATGTAAAATATAACATTCCAGAATTGACCTCACCTTTCATTCCTGGCCAATTTTATAGTGAGCAAACACCATTTGATTCATTTCATGTCTTTTCCTCTAAATGTAATCATTTAACAGATAAGATAAATTTTTATGCAAATGCTCGAGGTAATCATTCAATGAATGTAATTCCTAGAGAAATTTAAGCAACGATTGAAATGTTATTGCTTTCGGGACACTATATTTTACCGAGGAGACGTATGTATTGGATGATGGACTATGACTGTGATTTGCACCTTATTAGAAAAATCATGCGGAAAAATAGTTTTGACGAAATTCTCAGCTAGTAGGTAACTCAAAACTTGTTCTTACAGATAGATTTTTCGAAAATAGTAGTTGCTTTGTGGCTTGTGGAATAGTGCAAAATGAAAGAAGGGCACAGGTTATATTTTGTTTACTTTTAAGCCCTTGCGGTACAGATTGCGAGAGAGAAATGGGAAAGGAGATCTGTGGAACTGGGACCCTTAGAGAAAATGGAGTGCATTATACGCTGTACAATTTAGGAAAGAAGGAATTAAAAAAAAGAAAGAGGAGCAATTGAGGAAAGAATAAATGGTGATTTTCTCACTTCATGCCGGAATGACAATGCTGTTTTTGAACTGTATAACCAGTGAGAATTAAGCTGCGGCTCGCTACTCCCGGAATAAGAGAGAAAAAAAAGATGAAGGACAACATTCCATTCTCTATTTTTTAATATAATACCTATATGGGTGGAGTTGATTCATCAGATCAATTTTTAGCTTCTCACTCAAACAACAATGGGATGAAAAACTGGTGGTGGACATTTTTTGCTTTGGTAGTAAATGTGATATGTGTACGAGGGTTGCTTCATGGGGAATTGGTTGGTACAATTGACTATTCTTACAATTCTGGAGGGAATTTACCATCTATATCATCAAGGAATTTTGAATACCTTGCACTGGAACTGGGTACAAACATTCATCAAGGGGTCTTCAAGGAATCTTTCGATCCCTTTAACCATTTTATAATAAAAGGGATGTAAATAGATTAAATTGTGTGTGCAATTTAGGGCAAAAATTGTTTATATATTTTGAAAGCATAAAAATTGTAACTGAAACCATATATCTTATGGAAAATAACCATTGAGCTGATATAATATGCTGAATATGTCCTTTTATTTTACAGAAATGAATAGGAATTTTAAAGTATAGGACCTTGTGCCCACAAGCAACAAGATGGATACAAATTACAACATGTAGCAAATATCAATAAAATACATTAAATTCATTTATGAATCATATGGAGCATTATTTATAATGTTGACCATAAAAATATCGATTAACTAATAAAAGTATTTGGGCACTAATGGGTTAATTGTTATAAATAAGTGGATGCAAATTTTTAAAAATTCTAATTCTATGGGGCATTTAAAAAAATCATTGTCTTAAAGCCAGCTTTCAATGACTCTGTTATAAACTCGTAAAAAGTACAAGTGATGCTTTGGCTCCTATGGTTTACAAACAAAGTACCCCCTTATTTAAAGCGATGAATAATAAATTAATATTTTATTTTTTCATTGGTTTTCATTAACAATTGAAAATATTTGTTCCAATGACTCTTCCAAAAGAGATTTTGAATTGCCCCGAAAAGTTGATAAACGTAAAAGTTATGGCTTTCATTATTTAGCCTCTTGGGATAAACAAATTAACATATCTCAGCAACAAATTAACTGATTGACCTTTACAAACTATGGATCGACTTGAAAATGAAAAAGCTTACTTTTACAATGATTACATCATTAAAAAATTGATTTTATGATAAATAAGTTATTTTTTTAATGTTAATTTCAGATGATTTTACATTAATTTTTTAATAAAAAATTACCAAATCTGAAATTAAAGTTTCTTGAATTACCTAGAACTATCTTATAATTTTAATTCTATAAAATCTTATAATGACTTAGCGTGTTTTGGCCAACTTTGGATGCTTGTAGGTTTAGACTCTCAAGTTGCAAACATATAGGGAGGGTGTGTCTTCGTCTTTCATCCCGTCCATACAATGTAAAACAGATCCCATCCACGCCTCAAATTACATCCCTGGAATAAATATTTTTTCTGTTTCTTGAACCTCCCTCGTGGAAAACTTTCATTGATAAGAATTAAAACACTACTTTCTTTGGAAATATTTAAGTGGAAAGCAAAGTATTTTATCAACAATTTCTTATATACTTTTTCTTTAGCCTAGGATATTAGACCATTGCATCTAATACGACTGTTGCATCTGAAGGAACACAGAAAATCAAGCAACCCATAAAGGATACACAGGCATCTTCATTCAATTTGTAAGAATTCTGTCACCTGATGATGTCACTATGCAACGAAACCCGGGTCGTAAAAAATAAAATTATATGGGAAAGTGCAAAGTTTTTTCTTCTCTCACTTCATTCAATTTGTTCAGCTGTCAGAAATATTGGGATTCACTTCTAGCATATCTCTGAATGAGGAATGAATGAAATACATATTTGACTCACCTATCTTCCAAGTCTGACAGAGCAGCCCTCAGAGCTGTACCTCCAGGAGGGGGACCAAGGGCCTCCTCAAGAAGTGAAAGAGCACCCTCAACTATTGCCGAGATGAAAGGACCTCCATCGAGTGGAAGACACTGCCTGTAAAGGACCTCATTGACAGCACCCATGGCCAAGGCGCCCAAGGCTGCCACCTGTGGAAACCACGAAATTCAGGCAATTAAAAACCAAGATCTAGAAAAAACAGCACCACATAGCAAATATATTTATAATAATAATTCTTTATAAATTCCAGGACTAGTTATACACTAGTGTAGGACACGTCAAGTATACAAAGCCATCATTGCATTAAGTACACGTTAAACATAAATTTCAAATAAATAAAACATAATATAATTTATTGTTCAGTAGGTCAAAATGACATAGAACTCATCAGTATATAACAATTACAATATCACGAGATAAAGAGTGATAAAAGAAATCATAGCATACACAAATACATAAAAATAAGGCCATGAAAATGTTAATAACAAGATTAAAAAAATTACACTTGCAGCTTGTCATTGAAAAATCATCAACACTAGTTAATTGTATTTTGTAGTGGTTTATATAATTTTACTTTAAATGTAGAGGGACAAGAAATATTTTTTATTGATTGTGGAAGTTTATTGTAGGTTTGAACAGATTAAATTTTGACTAGTTAGATGAATATCTTCTCTACCACAGGTCGTGTACTTATGAAAAGTAGTGTTAGTGGGGTACAGAGGGGGGATATTTAAAAAAAAAATAGAACACTGCAGAATAAATGTAGAGTAGAAGTCCGCTATAGCGAGTATGCCTTATAACGAGTGTCGCTATAGCGAGTGATCGTTTTGCGTTGGTTGGTCCACGTGTTATAACATAGGCATTTCGGCCGGTTATTAAGAGTGGTCATATCAGCAGTATCGCTGTAGCGAGTAGATTTTGCCGTGGTTGCTTTTTGGGTTGAATAACTTGACGGATTAAAAAACGCATTACATTGTCACGTCTCACGAATCTACATTGTAAAGAAGGCTTTACGAGAGACTTTTCCATGATTTTACGTGAGAAGACTTTGTGGTTTGATGTCACAGACTTTCCTTGCCAATAACTGAATAACTTATCTTGGAATCTGTGCTCCAGTCTGTCATTTCCTGGCGCTATTTCATCCTCATAGCCAATCAGAATAAAACAACATATGGAGTGATGAGCTAGACTTGTAGACAATGAAGGAAATGATGTTAGATGAAGGTCAGGCGGGGAGGGAGAGACTGCCGATCAACGAGAGGTCCCTTTTTCATCGACAAGCAAGAGAAGGAATCAGTTGAAAGTCAGAGAGGGAGGGAATGGGCAAACAAACATGGGGGACTTTACTTTTCATCAGGTCTAACCCAGAGTGAAGGAGTTCCCATCAGCCTGTGTTGACCTTAGCAGGACGTCCAATCTCTCGACCCTCCTTTTATTAATGGAATCGTAATTGTTAACCTCAGGCCATACATTTGTCATGTCTCGCGAATCTAAGGAAGGAATTGTAAGGAAGGCTTTGTGAGTGGCTTTGCCGTGATTTCACGAGAGAAGACTTTGTGGTTAGATGTCACAGACTTTCCTTGCCAATGACTGAACAACTTATCTTGGAATCTATGCTCCAGTCTGTCATTTCCTGGTGCCATTTCGTTCTCATAGCAGATCGATCGGAATAAAAGAACATATGGAGCTGTGAGCTAGACTTGTAGACAATGCAGGAAAAGCCCATTTGTCTGTGTTGCCTTTAGCAGGACGGCTAATCTCTCGACCCTCCTCTTACGTATGGAATCGTAATTGTTAACGGCAGGCCATACCTTATTTGTGATTCTTCACGAAACGTAGCCAAAAATAATACTGATGCGTGACGTACATTTTTTACGAGTGCTAGACTTTTGGTGACAATATTTTAAAATCTTTTAAATGAAACGATCTATTTTCAATGCATTTGCGGATGGATTGATACGATACTTCATGGCTCATTTTCGCCCACTTTTGGTGCCGTAATAAATGCCGAAAGGGATGGATTTAAATGACCTACTGATATAACGAATGTGTGCTATAACGAGAGATTTTTCGTCATTTATCAGCTCTCGATATAGCGGACTTCTACTGTATACGGCACACAGAATGATAACAAATTGTAACCCGCCATGAGATTATGTGGGGACAATAAATTATTTATTCGAGAGAAACACTGTCTCGGTACCAACCAATCATAGTGGAAATCACAAAATAATGCCATAAAGAAAAAAAGAAGGTTCGCATGAATCAAACCTAAGTAATAACCTAAGTAAGTGTAACCGTCTTCACGTCTGCAGAAATTCAATGAGTCGTGAAAGAGTCGATGTGTGCTCCATCAGCAGACATCAATGCAGCCATCAAGTTACCTTCCTTGGAGGTACGAGTGTTCCCCAGAAAATAATGCGCCATATTTTTTTTAATTCAGCCGACAAGAATGTTGCGAATGTGAATCGTTACGTGTGCATTACTTCGAAGTTTCCTGAGAATTTTCCTCACGCACGGTTTGCGTGATGTATATCACGCTCTCACGCGCACGCCTGTGGTAGCAAAGATTGTTTACCGCCACCCGTCTCCAGCTCCTGTTTTGACGACGCTACCAACTGCGCCAAACTTTTTTACACGTTTTCGCTACATAAGGAAGCAGGTCTCGGCTCATGTAATGAAACCGATCGTGTAATAATAATTATTTATGACAGAAAGGTGGTGTCATCTCAAAACATCCTTTTGAAAACACTCTACATTGTTTTATTTCTGCTTGTGGTGGTATTCATAGACATCGCTGGGTCTCGAAACCTAGGACCCCCTGCGCTGCATTCAAAACCTTTTGGGCTACTGCAACAACCGAAACGAGTTAAACTTCAACGAGTGTTTAACTTAAAAAAGGGTTAAACTTTCATAATGCCCTGGTTCTCTGAGCCGCTTGTGCTCGGACTGCAGGCGATCGAACCGCATTGGTTTTCATCGTACGGCCCCTTGCTCTCGGCACTCTGATGTAACTTTTATAGGCCAGTCCACGAAAGGTGAGTGACCTGTACCTCCAGGATGGACTAATTTCAAGACGTGGAGGGTAGAGAATGATGACTCCCCTTTTGCTTTTCATCGGCCCGTTTTGGAACTGAAAGCGATGTCAGTGACCTCGCAGAGGTGAACCTGGGAAAACTTGACACAACGGCTTTTCCGGGGCAGCGTGAAGATCGCCACACGTCGGAGCAGACCGGTGCTTCAAGCCCAAAGCGAACCTTAGGCAACAAAGCGAGGCGCGCTAGTGTTTCTTTCGACAACTAGTTACGAAGGTTGTATGGTCATTTCATAGTACTCATGTTAATTGCTGATTTTTGTGCGATTGAAGAGTGACGAATAGAATTTGCCTTTTTACTTGAACGATTTCGTTCAGCCGATCACGTGGGTTTTAAGGTAAGCCGTTCAGCTTCATTCGTCGTTCGACAAAGAGCTTCGATTGTGTTACGGTGAACTAATGTAGCTTACGGTGCAAGTGCTACATCGTTGCGCCCTCTTTATCGTTGAATTGTTCAAATTAGTAATTGTGATCATCACTTTTGATATGACTACTAATAA
>WURS02004121.1:0-12681 GCA_011762765.2 Rhinocypha anisoptera
ACCCCCACTGGTGGGGAATAATTCGCGCTAGCAGGATGATAAAAAGAGATCACGTTTTTGCGCTTTCGGACTCGACAGGTGACGGACGCGAACGGCCTATTTGTTCGCGCGGGGACTTATTTTTTTACGTGCACTCGTGTGCGACGTCGTGCTGTTAAGCAGTGTGCGCGTGTGTACAACTCGTACTGCTGCGCGTGACGGTCAACTGGGGAGCGGCGCTGTGCGGTCCGACGTCGAGGTGGTCTGCAGTGGGACCGGCGGACAATCTTATTAACGGCGGGTGGTCCTGCAGAGTAATTAATGCGCGTAATATACATGAATACGCACACGAATCCACTGGGCCCTGCGGTGGTCGTGTCCGTGGAAATTTCGCGAAGCAAAAAAGAAAAGACAAAAGTTGTATTTGGGACAAAAACAGAGACATCATTTGGCCAACATAATAAAACTTATTTTAAAAGGTCGGCAGACAACACTCACCGCCAAAGCATTTATGTATATGGGCGGCCAGTCGGATATTTTTGAGTGTTTAAATAGTTAGATGGGGTAACGCTCAGGTCCCGCCAATGAGAGACATTTTCAGTTGCCCATATGACAACTTGGGAGTAGGTCAATTAATGGTCACGGAGTCGTGGTAATCCGTATATTTTTCATGGGCGATACACCAGATTCAAATATGAATTTCACACATACTAAAAACTGACGCACTTCAGCAGAGTAAATCAAGAGTTTTCTGCCCTGGAGAAGAAGACAGTAGCGATGGACAGCAAGGTGATGAAGATTTTTGTGTTTAAAATGATGAAAATATCCCCGAGTACTTGCTTTAAGAGTTAAAACACTAACTAACTGTTACATTCAATTGTTTCTTTTAAAAATAAAAAATAATTCATGAGGACACCCCTATTTCTATACTGTACTGAGAACCAAATTCTCCGTTCCACTTGTTTGGCTGCAACAGTCACGACAGTTTCGTTATTAAAAATTGAATGAACTGTGAACATGTTTCATTTTTTCAATATTTTAATGAAATAGCATCATATTTCCACCTATTTTATTCGGTGCGACAAAGAGTACCACGGTGGACTAGTTTGACTACTTTAATGAAGGTTGCTTGATAAAAGTAATTTAACAGCGATCGGGATATCATATGCTTCCGTTATAAAAGAAAGAAAGTACGTGCAGAGAAATGTCCTATTACACGCAACCAAATGAGAAACAAGATACGCCCTCCCAAAATTTTTATTTCGGACAGTCATGAAAATGGAATTTTAATGAAGAGCGTGAGGGCGCATATACTACATTTTACATATATTGAAGAATATATCTCGCTAAAAAAGCCGTCTCTACCTAGTTTGAATTTTAAAAACAGACCGTTTTGCTGTGTACACACCACCTAAGATGACCAAATGGTTGACATAGGTAGAATTGTGGTGAAATTTCTTTGGCAAAAAAGAAGAAAAGGTGAACCGTTCCATAGACTACACTCCAATGGCGACCTTATTAGATGCAGCTTATCGTCTAGTGACCGAAAAACTTTTATATCGATTTTCTTAGAACAAGAAAAGCTAACGAGCGATTGACGTTAACCCTTCAAACCGTAACTGACAAATTCAAATAAAGACATTATTATTATTTATTGATTAATTTACTTATTATTTATTGATATGTAAACTTCGTTTTTCTTTGTCAATTGTAAGCTTTTGCTATGGCAATACAAAAAATTGTTAAATACTATACCAGCATAAAAGACAATGTTCACGACAATTAATTGTGAACATAAAATCATATTCACAAGTTTATTTTGTGTATGTAAGATGGTCGAGTCGGTAACCCCAAAACGGAATTATCCAAAGGGGTGTCTATATTCCCAACTTTTGAGGGAACTTGGTTGTTAATAATTGTAAAAATGTTGAGGAATAAATTATTTATTATCATTATATACACATGGACAATATCGACGAGGAGAACACAGACAAGTAAAGACTGATATAGTAATCCGATTTGAGATAAATTATAGGGCATTGAGAGTAGCATTTTCAAAGGCAAAGCAGATGCAGGCAATGCATTAAAAGGAGATAAAATTGGATACAACTGTACTATTTGCACAGCTTTCAATCTAAGCGACGAAAGTGGACGAAATTCAAAATCAAATTCAAATAAAATATGGTGGTAATTAAACAAAAAAAAGCAATTCCAAAGCACTGATTTTTTATGCTTAGACGGACCGCGAGATTATGACCGACGGATCCGGGGGCGGGTGGAGTGTGGGGGGTGGGGGGGGCGGGGACAGCAGCTCTGAACCACCACGCGTTCAAGCGTTGAAACTATGTAGAAATTCTCATTTTGGTCGTGGGTGCCCGATGCGTGAAATTTTCTGTCCCTATACTTTCATTCCGAAAGTATTAGGGAAACTTATGTACTTACGTATTAGGGAAACTTATGTACGGAAATCTCTTACCGAGGAGAGGAAAAAAAATGATCCGGCAAAAGGAAAATGTTTTTCAGAGAAAGAAAGCCGGTATCGAAACCGTTTTGAAATTCGCAGGCGACTTTAAGTGACACCGTCGATTCCAGGGCTGACTAGAGTGTTATCAGTGCGAGTGAAACGCTCGCCCTTGAGATATATCAAAGGAACTCCAGGACACTCGAAATAATATCGGATATCTTTGCTAATGGGAAAATAATGTCAGTTTTAATGACAAAAGAGATAATTTCTCTCCAGAAATATCTCTCAGGTTTCCTTATTAGTTTCCATTCCGGTAAAATCCACCGATAATTCTAGTTGTAGGCCAACCTTCCAAAATCTTTACTAATTGCAGCTGACGCGAGTTCATGCGTTGTCTTTTAAGTAAGGACATTTCGTTTAAGGTTATAATAAAATTGTCGGGTAAACTCGTATGATACCTATTCCAAAATCATGCGCAGGATGCCAGTGACTTAAGTAAGTCAAGAGCAATTAGAAGTGAAATACTTAACATATATGAGCAATATAGGTACGTGACGTGAATTGATTTTAATAAAATTAACATAAAGAGGCGATCGACGTTAGAGAGAGATACTTCCAAAAGGGTTGGATTGATAACAAAGGGCAATCATAATTAATAAGGGAGACCTAAAGATATCGTAATAAAATGAAGCGTTTCGTGATTACAAACTCTGGATTCACGAAGAGAGTTCGAATATACATGTATGAGAGAGGCTATCGAGGACATAAATAAGGAAGAAGAAGGACGAGTGAAAGAAGGCGAATTAAAATGGTCGCACATCATAGGGAAAGGTCTACACCTAGAGTAATTATTTAAAAATAATGGTGGATACTGAAAGGTAATGGCATGCCTAAGCCTCTGATAGACTGGTAAATTTTCCATGAAGAGGAAATAGTTTCCGGCGTGACTTCGTGGAACTGCTTCATGATTAAATGAGACACAAACTTGAACCACACGGACTTCTTATGTGGAATTTCAAAGTTTGTGTCTCATTTTTCCATTAAGAGCCTGAAGGAATGAAAACAATAATCAATCTGGACAGTTTTAAAATGATTGTAAATAATTAAAATCAGAAAATGATAATTTACATCGAGAAATGTTTAACTTCGCCAGATTAAGATGCAATGTTAAATACTTTAATTTTTCAATTACTATTTGGCAGGCTACCATAGTAAAAGTACGTACAACAAAAGCGGATATAGTCACCACATGCTATTATTCCATAAAATACGGAATACTAAGGAAACTCGTAACCTACGAAAAAACTTACAATAGAAAAGTTTATTGCTGATCGCATTTTTATTTATAAAAATTACATTCAACGGTGCCAACATACCCTCCTGTGAACTACGGCTGAGTCAATAAAAAAATAAACAGGTCTCTGAATAGTAAATGTCACTAAAATCTACACATTGGATTTGACTTTCGTAGACTTTTCCAGCAAACGTCCAATCATCAATTTTAAAATTCACGACAGAGTTTTATGCCAGTCTGTGTGTGCATACAGCAATTACCAAGCGCTAAAAAAAGCCTTGCGTTTTAGAACCAAATACCCATTACAACAAATGAGAAAGAGGAAAAAGTCGATTTTATGTGTCAAAAGTTTCCACTCGTTGCGTTTTGTTACAATAATCCTCCATCGTCCTGACACACGAATGCGGACGAATTCCTTTCCCAATACATATGCTGGTATCATGATACAAGGTCACGGACGCAGTGCCGGATATGACCTCCGCATAACGCTTTACATTTTTACTCTTGGCAAAGGACGACTTAAACGATACCTGCACGTGACTGAAATAAAAAAAGGGAACAAAGAGCACACAACTCGCCAAGTCAAACCCGAATGTGCTTAAACGATAGGGCAGCCGATAACGCCGGAAGAGAACGGATGGGGTAAATGGAAGACAAATGTATTGAACAAAAAAACAGCACATCGACAACAATCTGGTGTTCAAAAGCAGACCGCATGGGTTTCCTGTAGGACGTATGTGCATACATCAACCTGAATTATATATTTATCACAATGCTGGAGAACATTTGAGGGCACTCCTTGAAACTGAATTATTTTCGTAGGTTTCAGAAATTAAAATTCCGACGAAGAAACGACGACTCAAGGAAAACCTCGTATGTTATTACGGGGGGAGGAAATGATGCAAAGGAATGAAAAATCAGAGGAATATCAAAAGCCTGTGTATGGCAATGTGACAGCTAGGCGCCAGAAAACAACGACGAAGAACCGGTTTGGCGCAGTGGCCGTCAAATAGTGCCAACCATCCGTGGAGACGCACTGAGAGCCTCAGGCACAAAATTATATAAAATGACAGACGAGGAAGGAATATTTCAGCAAGGGAAGAATTGGTAATCGTCTTCTTAATTATCATCGTCGCTGTCATAGACTTTAAATACGAGGAGGTGCTCTTTGCTGCTCTCTTGAGCTTCTATACCCTACCCTCCTCACCTACCTACTAGTCTCACCTTTGCTTCCCAATTGTTTGTCCTGACTTAATTCATCACCAGTAAACGATCATCGGCAATTATTTACGTTCTCTCAGTTTCTCTTCTCCCCTGACCTCCAGTTTGGTCACCCTCCTCATTGACACCTCGAATTATTTCTTCATTCGCCTCTTTGTCCAACCATTTCGTTTCTATCATTGTACACTCGCCACTACACACAGCATCGAATCTGGTTTTCGCTCCCGTCGACGTCTCCGAGTGAGAGAGAAGTGTAGGTTTTTATGATCCCCTCCCCGCTACCTTAGACCCAAAGAACACAAAACACTATGCAAATCCAACTAAAATATATTTTATTTTCAACCTAGGTTCCACTAATGTACAACATCTTCGCCTGAAGATACTGTACGACAACGAACAGACAGTGAAGCTTCAGGCATGACGTGGTGGATCGTCATCATAATGAGTATTAAAACGTGAAATTTTCCACAAAATAAATCTTTATTTCTACCCGAGTTCCAATGATAAAACATCATCATTAGGCTGAAAAGGATGATGATGCTGTAACACTGAAACCCGAGTAGAAATAAAGATTTATTTTGATTTTAAAGACACATTTTAATAAACTCGATAAAGGGTAAAGTTTTTCATCTCATGCACATTTTAATATTCATTACCGCAACAAAACCTAGATCATACATAAAATATATTTAAGGTTTTCTTACACAGTGTTTTGCTTTCTTTAATCATGGATAACCTCCACAAAGTACGCCGTACACCATTTTCTATATTTTCTAGCATTTCCTATTCGCAACTCTTTCTCAGAGGGTCTCCTAAGCTAAACAGCTTATTACACACTTGCTTCAAACTTCTATCGTCTTTGGTGACCTCGTGGCATATGTTTCAAATTCATTCTGCCAGTTTAACTGCCCATTCACAGACAATATCTTTATTGCTACGACTCAAATCCCGGGGAACGTTGAGGACTGTTTTAACTAATTAAAATTGGTCCTCGACTCCTCAGACTAATCAAATAGTCCTCGATTTAATTAATTTCCTCGATTATATCTTTCATAAAGCGAAATTTGTCGCAATTTACACACTTTTTATAGTTAAAAAATCAATAAAAGGCCTATAAGTGTACTTTTCGTTTCCACGTATATTCAACTACTAAATGACTGAAGAATGGAATATAGAACTGGTGGTATATAGTACATTGGTCGTTACGGTTATAGAGTAAATCTTTCTGGACCGTGATTGAAAGTCAAGAGTCACTAGGGAAGTTAACTTGGACAAGAATACTGACAATAAGAAAACAGTTTCACAGGTGAAAACTTTTTATTGACAACACGACATAGGTTTTGCCGTTGGAAGTCATCATCGTGTGTTTTCTATAGAGGACCTTCCCGTAGGTATCTATATACCATACAATTCAAGGCGGTGTAAGCCCCTGCCCCCGCTTGCCTCGCCGTGAAGTGTACATGCATGCGGGAATGTCCTCTGTAGAAAATACCTGATTATGACGTCCAACGTCAAAATCTAGGTCGTGTTGTCGATAAAAAATGTTCAACAAGAATGCACGAGAAAGTGTTTTCCTGTCGCCCAACGTATCCATGAGATGCAGAGCTCGTCACCCAGAGTTTTAGGCAAAAAACCTCTGTCCCCTCAGAATTCGCTGATTGGATGACGGCGTCGTATCCTTCATCAGGCGGGGCTCCACCCAACGTCATAGTCGCACAGCGGAGGGACTAATAGACCTCCCATCCGATTTATTCCGAGCGGATAATTACGCGGGCCACAGGACCGAGCATTACCGAGGGATGGTAACGACAAAAACCCGTTCTGCAAGTGTGCGGGTGTGTGAAATACATGAGAAAGTTTCGCCATTATCCCCTCGAGCTTCTTACCGCGAACCCCACCTCCCCCCATCGGAAAATTTACCGTGTAAAGGGAGAAAAGAGTTGGGAGGAGCTTAACCGAGCCCATTATACTTTGCGGTAAAGTCCCCATCGACAGAAGAGATTAAAAGACTGAGCAAACCCTCCCTGCCCCTCAACATCCCCATCCGGGGAGGGAAAGTTCGAACGTAAATTTCTTCCCAAGGACAATGATGTCATAAAGAATATGAAATAATGTACCCGCCACTTACTTCTGACCGATGAAAAATGTGTGGCGATCAATTTTTGGGGAAAGAGTAATTCACCCGAAAACATTTATCGCATAAAGGAAATCAAAACGATAACAGGGTGCTATGCTATTTGCTGGAATCATTCGGGTGCTATGCTAACTAAATACATGTCCCAGGGCAAAAACATTCGAGAAATATGAGCAACGAACTGTGAGCAAAAGGTGTGCGAAAGGAACGGTTCGTATTTAATTATGAAATATCGGGTAGTTTCGCCAGCTCAATCTTCCGGTATTATTCAGGTCTCAACATATTTTTTTTGTTTAGTTTTAACAGTTCGTAAAAGTTTCCTCAAAATGTTGTAGGCCTCTCAACAAGGTACGGCGATTAAACCCCAAAGTAAAAGCACGGATCTTCCTAAGCGTGACCTTTCTCTCACTTTTGAAACGCTTTCTTATTTTCCAAGTTTGTACGCATAACTCGAAGTTGGCAAAAAAAGACAGCAGAGTTTGCCTTCGGGTAGCGCAGTCGCTGGCTAAACAAAAGGTCGTGGGTTAAGGTCTCGCCGAGAACATGGGTGTTGTGCTTGTCCTTTTTATGTAGTTCCGAGGTGCCAATTTACCTTAGCCGATGTTACACTCCATTTAAACAAAAATATTACTGTGTACTACTTAACAAAAAATCACACCATGAAACACGCCCACAAGAAGGGAGGATATTTTCTACAGGAAGCAAAAAAATATATGAAAGCTCTTGATAGACAGAAGGACTAAGTAAATCGGACATATATTATGTTGCGATAGCCTGTTGCGCAAAACAGTGGAAGGGGAAAAGACAACGAATGACGGGAAAAAAAAATCCACGATACGTTACACCGAAACACGATACATTGCAACAGTTGCAACCACAAGCATAGTATGCCGCGAAGAACTTCAGATATGTACTTAGTTAGAACTTTGTGATGATATGAGTCTTGCTACTGAGGATTTACGACTAATACCGGTAATAAATACAATAACCTAAGGTAGGGCATAATTATCTCTTTTTGGTGACAACCAAGCTAGCCAAGAACACCGTTCCAGTTGTTCTAGAGCTCAAACGCATGACTGCACAACATTAATTGCCAAAATTACAGGTCGAACCGCATGAACTCCACAGATCTAAAGGAAGAACGAAATTAACACACACCGGTCCGTTAATATAAAACATTATGCAGGAATTCCGCAGATGCAGAGGAAGAACGAAATCATCACAGACCGGTCCGAATAATGAGTATAATACCTGCAACAGCGAGGCATGAAAGAAAGCGAGCACTCGCGGAGGTAATATTACGCAAGGCGAAGTCTGCCGGACGAACCATCGAATCCTCTACCTGGATAAAGAAAAGGTGAGGTGTAAACTATTGGATATTAAATAGATAGATAGACTGTCATCATTTCAGGGAGAGATTGGGACTTAGAGTGTCTCCTCTTAGACCTAGCCCCAAAGAGATTAAAGGAAAAAACCTATAGTCAATACATGGATGGGGTGAACTAGAGACTCGTTTAAAGTTTTGGGTTTATTATGAAGTCCGTATTCGTGGGTAGCTTCCATGATGAGAAGTAGATATAAGAAGACGCTATTCTGTAAGGGATTTAAATTTCTAATGATTTTGAAGTACACACGAGAGTTTTCCCGTATGTGAGCGCGTTTGGCGTATTTTTATTTTATTTCCGTGTTCAGCCAAAACATTTCGGCATTGATATTTTTTTTTGTTTTTTTTTAAATTTGATTTTCATGAAATTCGGAAAAACTTTGAGTTTTTTGCGGAACTGTAAGAAGTGAGTGTCAGCAGTGACGGAATGGACTTTTACTTTAAATGTCTGTAGTTTGTTAAGCTCACTCGCCTGGAACGCCATCATGGAGAGACGAGGTGCGTGAGCTATTGTCTGTTAAAATGAGATTAAAGGGAGAGACCTGTAGCCATCATGAGGGGTGATCCACGAGACTCCTTATTTATCTTCAACTCAAACTACTTTGTGGATTTTGAGAGCGGAGTTTCTATATAACCCTTAATGTTGGCTACAGGTTACTTTAATCCTTTAATTTCCAGGTGAAAGAGAGAAAATGGACGACCTTTCAGAAACCGGCACTCGAAAATCAAACTTCGCCATATGATTTGAGCTGAGAGCGGCCACAGGAGCGAAACCGCGAAGGGTATACGACTTGGTGAGGCTTGGGAATTCGAAATGTATGCACACTTGACCAGGCAGAAATATTATTATTATTCAAGAGCAACCTAAAAACCAATTGAGGTAACGAATGTAAATTTTGTGCGATGCTCCCGCGGAGTGTGCGATGAGAGTGCCCCGTGGCTTCCGGGTTTCCACCAAGTACGTACCTACGTTGTATTTTTTTTTAAAAGAAGACCCGGGGGAAAAAAGACAACGCACACGGTGGAAACCCGGAAGCCACGGGATGCCCTGAACGAATGTAAATTTCACCAAGTCTCTCATCATGATTCACAAAGTTTTAGTGTTATTCACTCCTTCTTCCAGGTTAGCCTTCACGCCCTCGCGTTTCTGACACAACCCCAACCCTTCCCACAGCCAACCGTGACACAACATTCATCAGTAGTGACTCTATGACTTTCTAAAACAATCCTCCTTGCTATCTACGAATGCCCATCTCATCATTTCCTGACCTCACCAGACTACAAACATCACAATCAAGTGAAGAATAAGTACTACTATTAGCTGCAATATTATATTTTATTATTTAATTTTAAAATAATAACTATTATTCATTTAATCATTATTAAATTGCGTGATATACATAATTATCTATAAAAATATAATAAACCATGTGATCCACTATCACTAAAATAATGGGATAAAGAATGAACAGCCTTTTGTAAATTCCACTCAAAAATTATTATACGACCATGGTTTATCGACACTTTGTATCATCATCAGGACCCAACCCAACTCAACACCATCCTGTTTCGTCCTCGTTATTTTTAAAAATTGTTTTAGCACCCACTGTAATTGGCCTCTTAGTGCCGTTTGTGGGTGATTGAAAATAAATAAATGATACTAAGAGTCGAAACAATGGTCGTATAATATTTTTCAAGTAGTATTTACAAAGGTTGTTCATTCTATATCCCGTCATGGAAAAATTCCACTAAGTTACGCCCAAAACGGTGAAATCTTATGCCACCAAAATATTTGTATCGATTTTTTATTTTCCACTTATATAAGTTCAATTATAATTCAGCGCACCTCTTCCATTGTGAAAATCGAAAAAAAAAGTTGACAATGAAACCAAGCAAGTATTACTGATTCAGCCTTTACGCAGTGGAAGGAGCACATAATGAAAAGAAAGATGTAGCACTTTTCCACAGTATAATATTTTTGGTAAGACGCGTCACTGAGTCATCCTCAGGTGCAAAACTCAGGTTTCAGGTCTTCCAAACATATTAAACTGTGGAAAAGTGCTGCATCTTTTTTCCATTAAAACTAAGCAACTTCAAAAGTCTGTTTTCACGATAACTTTCGCTATATTTGACCCCGTCGGACGGCACTTCCCAACCGACTCATGCAGGCAATTCAAAGAGACAGAGATTTCAACGGGATTCGACACTTCAAAACATTCAAGTATCCAACCTAACAGATAAAATTCCTCAAATTAAATTTTTTAAAAATACTTTCGACCACCTTCTAGGGATTTCGGATCGCTATGTTGACTGATGTTCTAAGACACCCTGTCATTCACACTCTAATTTTGAGATCCGATGAAGATGTCGATCCGTCACCTACGCTCCCTCAGTGACGACAGCCGCGCGAAACCATGGAAACTCGGATTCGTCAACATCGCCCTCAGCAATGGCGACGTGGGTGGGTGGACGCAGAAGAAAGGACGATCGACAATCACGTTGCATCACACCTACTGCCCAGAGAAGGCGCATAATCGAAGCCTTGTAATTTTTTTCTGTATTTACATCTCTCGATACTTGAGCCCGATCCATCCCCCCATCCGCCGCTTAGACCATAACGAGGTCTGCGGTCAGGCGAATGCGAGAACTCTGCAGCGATCTCAGTTCACAAAGACGTGACGAAATATACGACTGAAAGGATTGTCATGCGAACGTAGAGAAGAGTACAACCTCCAGCACCACCGTATTGTTTAATTGAAAAGAAAAATTAAACGAAGTAAAGAGGGGAATCTCCCGTTTTGGAAGGAAGATATTAAAAAATGGGGGGGAATAGAGCGACCGGCAAAAAAATACGACTAAAGGTGAGTTCACGAGGTACATTCAAGTTATAAGGCCTCCGATTTTTTTCTAACTAATTATTCATCTTAAAAACAATGAAACTTGTGTTACTTCTCAAGGTAATCTCCCTGCAGCCGTACATTTTTCGCAACTTCGACACCATGAATCTTTGGTCGCGGTGAAGGCTTCTGTAGGAGTCTGTTTTGACCACTGAACAATCACTGTGACGCTGTCGGTGTGCGAGGCCGAGATTGTTTTGGTTCGTTGTCGCATGATGTTCTGCCTACTTTAAACTGTCGCCCATGTCTCATTCAACTGGCGATGAATTTCAATCGGCGTCACACCACGAATGATTACAAGCTGGTCATGTAACGAAAACGTCGCCATCTTAAGTATCGAAAACAGTTCTCACTCTCGCGGATGCCGCTAGAGGTTCTGTCTGTCCTACAGTGCTGCCATCTCTGTCACGCATTGACAAAGAGTGCCCGCTCAATTTTTAAAACAAACCGCATGTTTCTATCTGTTTCCAGTCCGGAGAAAAAAAATTCGAGGCCTTACAACTTTAATGCACCTCGTATATTTTCACGGAAGGGAGAAACGGACACACACCCCGGTATCTCCCCACTCCCGAGAGATGGACCCTCCGATCGAAGTGTAGTTTACCCCCTCCCCCCCCCCTTCCCAATGGGAGTCCCTCGTCGCGCGCCGTTCGCTCTCCTCTCCGCCAATTGTCCCCACCCACCGGGGGGCACGCCGCCGACGACGACAACTCACTCGTTTTCAGAATCCGAGCACCCAAGCGCGCGGTTACCCATGTTATTTATTTTGTTTTTCTTTCTTTTTTTCACGTGCGAGTCAGGAAGAGGGCTCCCCACGTTGCCGTCCGCGACAATCTTTCGTCATCGAATCCATCCCTACAGGAAGGCACGCGCGTGAGAAAACGGCGTGCGCGCTCCCCCGTCCCGCTCCGCGTGCCGTGACTCCCAACGGCAACTCCGGATACGTGTGCTATATACGAGTCATTACACCGGCTGCATTCTGCGCAGCGAGGAGCCGGGTGACATTGGCGGGAAGTGGGGGGATAATAAGAATTCAAAAGGAAAATTTTCCCCCAACCACCACCACGATCACAATCATAAGACGGGATGCACACAAGCTTCGTACTGACTTCGTGAAGACAATGGAATGAGGAAAATTTTAAAGAGGATTTCACCGGCAGCGCCAGCCGGGGGGGAGAAAGGGGAGGTAATCTCCTTTTTAGCTTTCTACCGCTGGCTGGCTCCTTTTTGTGTGTTTTTGTCGACAACTGTTTGGACGATGATTGCGGGAATTCCGTGATTTTCCCCGTGACCTCTCGGGGAAAATCT
>WURS02004131.1:0-12679 GCA_011762765.2 Rhinocypha anisoptera
CTTTTATGTTTTCCTATCCTGTTTTTCCCAATTCCTATCCCAAATAATATTTACAGCCTCTGGCGTATTTTCTCATAGATATATATATATATATATATATATATATGTACATATATAATTATGATATACGACTATTCCCTGTTAAAGATTGTGTTTGAACTTGAATTCCTATGTGATACTAATTTATTTGTATTCTATCTTTTTTCCGAAATTTTCTTCATATACTCACCGTGTTGTTTCTTTCGCTCTTTAATCCACTCTTAAAGCCTGTCTTCTTTTTCTGTATCTTGATTTTCGTTGATGGATATGGATCTCTTGCTGCAATGATTCCATGTAATCTTGTAACCTCTTTGTAGTTTTTTTGATTCTTTGATCCTGAATAGCCTGTAAGTGAATCCCTGAATGAAAGAATAGAATAGGAGCTTTGGATGGAATGATGTTGGGTAAAAGCCTTAGGAAAGATATGATTTCAAGACTATATATAAAATATTTTTCGAAAAGCCTACTCACATAAAAACGGGGCGTGTTGGGGCCCATGCACGGTAGCAGTTGGCAGTCGGCTCGAAAATGACAGTAGATCACAGCCAACTACAATAAGGGAGGGTGAGCCAGTTTTCCCCTTAAACCTCCAACCCCTCCCCTGCCCCCCACCCTCACCACCTCTCCGCATTTGGTGCATTTTTCTTGGCGATCCTTTTAATTGGGACAAAGGCTTTATGAACTTCTTGATCATCATAGGGTTTTGACCTTTTATGTCCACCAGAAAAAATGTAAATTCGACTCGGAAAACCTTCTTTCCACTATTGTCGACTTCAATTAGAATATTTCCTTGCAGGTGATGTCTTTTTTTTCTAGGAGCTCAGCTTCAAGCCCTGAGCCGAATGCTCATCTGCCCATTTATCGGGTTTCTGTAATGTTCTTTGGTCGGATAATCATTCATATTTAGTGAGATTAGATCTGCACACCCCCTTCGGTTTCCTTTAGCCATTAGATCTTCAGAAAAGATACTATTTTTGATTTATCCGGAGGATTCGGAGACGTAATTAGGTATCGGACATCAATTCAAAATTCCACCGCGAAAGATACTAGACCGTGCTAAAGGACGCCAAATTACTACACCTCAAAACAAATAAGTTCAGTAAATGAATAAGTATTTCGATAGAATGAAAGTACGTATGTACTATTCGATGTATTCAACTGTTGTACACTATGCTGAAAACTTTCTTTTTATGCCCGTCTTGAATCTACGCCTCGGGTGGGGTTGATAGGGGAACAAAGATTTAGCGGACGTTAATCCCAACCCTTGCTCCAACCTCTTTCTCATTAAGTACCAACCGGACTAGGAGTATTTTTGGATTTTCCACATAAGGAAGGCATATCAAATCATCATTAATTCGATCCGTGGAAAACGATTTTCTCATTATAGGAAGGAAAAATTCGGGTATTTTTTGTTGGTCGGCTCCTATTTTTGAGATAATCTACTATCCGGAGGTTGATTCTGATGGACGGTAAAAAATACAGCAATATGTCTTGGGATAAATCCTCCTTCAGCTCTACTCACGTTATACGAGCCGGCATGCCGACCAAAGCGATATTAGCAAGTAATCGAGAGTCTCGTAATGAGATGCACTGTTTCCTTAAATCCTAGTGTGTCTACTCATGTAAATTGTAGAGATAAATAGAGGGTTATATCCCTGTAGCATAGAGACCTTCGAAATCTTCGGCGCAAATGGGGATAGATGTTATGATCCTTAACAAAATTGTTCTCATTTAAAATCATACGAAGTCCGTATTAACGAGTTCTCGTACGCCACATCTCAAGCCAACGACTCAGTCCTGGTAGTGCCGTAACCCTTTGCATTCAAGCTAGAGATGGGCGATTTCGATTCGATTCACTCGGAACTCGATTATTTCAATGATATTCCCGATTATTTTGAATCGATTATTGTAATCCGATTATGATTAGATTCGTTTCCTTTCCGATTCTATTCGATTCAGTTCATATTCCGATTCAGTTACGATTCCGATTCAATTACGATTCCGATTCAGTTACGATTCCGATTCAATTACAATTACGATTCCGATTCAGTTACGATTCAAATTCAGTTACGATTCCGATTCAATTACGATTCAGTTCATATTCCAATTCAGTTACGATTCCGATTCGAATCGATTCACATGATGCGATTCGAATCGGTTTAGCTGATCCGATTTCTTGAGAGAATCAATTCACACAATACGATTCGAATCGATTCATTCCTTGAAATCTCCCACCTCTAATTCAAGCTGATAGTGTGCAGCCAGGGATCACGGTGGAGGATGTCCATTGGAGGAAAAGAATATGCAGTCCTCTTCCCTGTTCGTGGCCTAGGGGCTTCCATGGACCACGGTCTTGGGAGAGAAAAAAATGTTCCGGAGACAGATAATTTGCCAAATTAATAATGCTATAAGTAAAGGGCCAATTCCGACTCCGGAAAAAATGCAAATGGAATTCCGTGGCCGTCGACGAAGCAATGAAAGGGAGAGGGTCGTGGAAGGATTCATTCTCGACCCCCCCAGACATTTGACCCCATTCGCAAAAATCCGATTTCCTTGCTCTTTCTTATTTTCTCTCCACATTTTTCATATTTTTATGGATAAATGGTTAATTATTTTAGGACGTGTTTTGTTTACTAGATTCAATTTTCAAAGTAATTTCAAGCCACTCATTCCACCCATGATTTCTTTTTTGTTTTTTTTCAAAGTTATGCACGCGTCCGGTGACTGCCTGCAACGACCTCGGGAAGATCCAGAACTGAGTAAAGGGTAGTATTATTTATAACCCTTGACCCAATAATGATAGGTGTCTACATATAAGTTTTCCCCTAGTAAATGAGGAAATAAACCATAAGGGAAGACAAGTCCAAAAACACGAACTAGTTCTTAACCCCAGTGCCTCTCAGAACATGCCAAAAGGAAAAACCATCAGCCTAATTACTTTCGCTGACTGACTTTAATCCCTATATTTCATGGATTAATGTTTCGCTTTCCGACGGGATAAGTGGCCATCAAATCTTGTGCAAATTAACACAGGCTTCTAGGCACTTGGTACGTTGGACAAACGAACCTCTCTTCGTACTGTCGTTTCCAAAGTGATTTTTCGCCTGTTGAACTTCAAAAATTGAGACTTGTCTCATTTCGGAGTGGTTCCAGTTAAACGTAAAATAATTTGAAAATATTTTCCCTATAAAGAGCACAAGGAAGGAGAGCGGTCATCCGTACGTATTTTTCGCACAAAACATTAAATCGGTCATCGTTACCATTGCATTGTCCCCAATCACTTCGTTCTCGATGTCTTATCGAGGAAAATTCTGGTTAAATATTCCTTCTTACAGCATACTCCAGAGATAAATGAGTAAATATAGTCCATAAGCGTCCCAAAGTTGAAGTCGGGGCACGAGTCACCATGCGAAAGATGGCAAAAGAGTGCGATGAAAGGTTTTACACCTTCAAAAATTTTCGCTGACCTTAACATCACCCCCACCGAATTCACGGTGTCTCAATGAAAAAAAAAACCTATGTAAGATTTCCTGTACTTACCTAGGGTTCCTCATTGAGTCCGCTTTAATATATATGTGTATATCCTTTGTCCTCCAAATTGTCTCTCATTTCCCTTCTTCCAATCCTAGATTTGTCATATAACGGAACTTCTATTTCGTCCGTCAATACGCATTCCCTACTCTCCTGAGAACATAATTATGATCACTTGGGACAGTTTGTTGCTGACCGCTTTTCGCCAGATCCGCCAGTTAGTTCATGATGCTATTCCCCCTTCTCATCTCTTGCTTGTTGATTTCCACCATGACAGGTCATTCATTTAAGAAATCATAATAACTTCATCATCTTTATTAGTTCGATTCCAAGTTATTTTCCTAAAATTCTACTTTTTTCTGTCTAAAAGCATAATTCGCTAAACATAGCTTAGTTGAAACTTAAAATGTATATCTATTGGCTTCATGGTATGTAACCTATATCACAAAGAACTATTATTCTTTACTACATGCTTCTATTTTCGTATTAATTTTTTATTAGTCGTTTCCCGGATAACTATTTGCAATTCTTTCAAATGATGGAACTTATTTTACATATTCCCTTTTTTATGACTTCATTTTCCCAATCCTACATTGATAGTGAGAAAAATAAGAACTCGAATAATCAAGACAATGCAGCGTATATTTAAAAATACACTTAGGTATTTGTCACGCATTCTTACGGATGTCAAGCTTTTCTCCGACTTCAAGGCCTACCTTCAGTTCAAAAAGGAAATCTTTGAAATGAACATTATGGGGAGGTGTATAAGTGGTAAAGGTAATATTAAAAGAGTGAGTCGCTCTGAATAATTGGTTGACACAGGATTCATCCCGACGGTTGGTGTGTTAAGTGTGGATAGAGGTCACTTAGTACCAAGCCCACGGGGTGTGGTAATTCACACATCAGGGTAGAGGGGCTAATTCCTTTTCCTGTGACTCTTGTAGTGACCCACGAAGATGTGGTTTCCGAAAAATCACGTAGCTTAAGTTTAACTGAAGGAGTCTCGAACCCGGGTCCCCCGATCAGTAGCCAAGCACTCTACCCACTGAGCTACCATGCCCTCTGAATAATTGGTTACAGTTTAAAAAAAAAGAAAGTGGCTTCTTCTTGGTTCGGTTGACCTCACCATTAATCACTGATATACTGTTATCTTAAGAATTAATTACTGGGCATGTTGTCAATTATAACAGTAATCGGTTGCGCTCTTGAAAGATTAGGGATCGTGGGGTCAAGACTAAACCTCGAAAGATGAAATTATTTCTGTGAAGATATATATAATACATTTATAACCAAAGCCATTTCGAATAGCATGAAGCTACAAATATTGGGTTTTGCCAAGTCCCGCAAAAGAATTACACTGAATAAATAAGTTAAAGGTTTTCTCGTCGTCGCAATTATTTCAACAACTACAGTTTGTGACCGGACAAGACCTTTCGAAATAGATTTCAAGTGAAGAAGTTAAATGTTTTAAGGTCCCTCGGGAGTTGCCAAGTTGCTCTTAGTTTTCACTCCCATTGATGTCAAAAACCAAAGGCAACTAAGTCCTACGATGGAACTACGAGTCCTAACGAGGTACGCGGAGGTACGCAAGGAGTTGCGAGAAGGAATGCTGCTTCAGAGCCACGCCACACTTCACCTGCACGACTTTTCACGTCACACAACGAGAGGGGAGAGCGATATCAGCGAAATGTTGCGGTACGAATGGAAAGCTAGTACGAGCGAACCTTTTTCTTCAGCGCGCTGTTGACCCGACGTCAACCGTGCACGGGCACCAAGTTCATTGGACGGCTCCATCTCCTGAGTGCGCGAGAGACAGTCGGCGCCCTCTAGAGGGTTGTATTAATAGAGCGAGAGGAGGAGGGGACGACATCTGCCGAGTTACTCCGTAACCAACACGAACTCCTTGTCTCTCACGTATTGCGGCTGCGAAAATTAAATATCACCTATCCAACAGATGGGGGTGGGGGGGAAACATCGCTGCCCTTCCGTGCACGCCCGCGGGTTCCGGTTTTCTTTTATTCGCCTTCTTTCCAACACTCGTTTCCACGTAGCGAAGGCAATAAGTTGAATTCCCTCGGGAAGACGTGAGCGCGGTCTTATTTTCTTCAAAGGAATGAGGAAGGCAGAAAGTCTGAGCAACGTGGGAAGTGACGGCTAGGCAACTCTTCTGCTTTGCTGACGCTCGAAAAGACATCCTTTATTCCCTCTTTACTCTTGCCTCGTGCATCCCAATCCCCTTGTGCCGAGGGATCAGCCGTTTGGTACTCTGGGTGTGGAGTTGATCGATTTTGTGAATAGATTAATTAAACATTGATGTGACCAGGGACACAGGAATATCGTCCTCCTCTTATTTCCTCTGTGCCCTCCAATTACCTTCGAAAGCTAATTATTCCTCTCTTTGCCGAATTGACATTCACGACAGGAAAGACGTTCCAAACCACACGACGGGGGTGGGGAGATTTTGCTGGAATCAACCAAAATCATAAGTTTCATTCATTATGTATTTAAATCATGTTTTTTTGGCGATTACAATAAAAAATACGGACGCTATTTTTTAATCTGGTAAATATTATTGCGGGAATAGTATCATATTAGGACACGATTATTTAATCTTGTAAAATTCTCGAGACCCTATTCTGGTTCTTCCTGAATATATATAGCCAGGAAGAACCAGAATATATAGCTATAGCTAGCGCGATTTGGCGAAAATAAAGAACATTTCCGTATCCCGTATCTTCCATTCGGTAGCGATAATGCTTCGCTTCGGCTCTCTGATTACGACTAAGCTATTACCGCTGCATCTAGCGAATTTAAACATTCGCCAACTGAGACTTCCACTAGCGATGTCTACAAAGTATGGGTTTAGCGAAGTTATATTTGAGAAGTTGTAACAGTTCTCTCACCGATAGTATGGATCCAGCAGAGTAAAGGAAGGGAATGAAGGATAAATGACAACAGCTGGACTTAATTTTATGGTATTTTATTCGCTACTCTTTACATCATACACGCGACTGGCCAACTTGCTCCTCATCGTCCAAGCGGGAAGGCATCAAGAGGTGCCCAAGTATTGTATAGGAATAATATTCCCTCTTCAAAGTAAGCGCCGTTTGCTATCGTAACGAGTACTGTTCAGGTATATGGTATGCACGTTATAGTTAAACGAATTCATGTGCCACATAGAACTTAAGATACGGAGGAGGCAGTTGACGGTTGAAAGATGCTCGGGAGAAAACGAGTAAGGCTGAGGAGAGATATCCTTGACGGATCAGAATAAAGGAGTGGTGGAATGAAGAATGACTCCTTGGGGTTGTAAACCCCAGCAGGAGGGATGGAATTTAGTCCGCCTGGGGACAGTTTCTCTTCCTCCTGCTCGTCTTGGATCACTTTTCTTCCGCCGTATGCTATTCGGTGTGTAATACGTTACCGGCAAAAACCCACTACGTGTCTTTGGGGACAGGTGATTGCTTTCTGCAGGACAGGTAGGCCTAAGGGGAAAGAACAAGCCTAAGGGGAAAGAAAATAATGGATTCTTTTATCTTAATCCACTTTCAGTATTCCCACGGAATCATGTCCTCCAAAGTCGCCGTTATCACGGAAGCCCCTTATCAAAAGGCCGTTTTAATAAACGATAATTTTACATTCGCTACCTAATTTTAGTATCCTTAATGAAATTAAATTTCGAGGAAATCGGGGTTTATTTCTCGCCAGGATAAAAGTGACACAAAAGCATTAAAAACGACGAACGACTCACACTTTTATAAGGGTCTCAGTTGCTTCGCTCTAAGGAAAGGGGCAAGAAAGGACGTAGTATATGGAACCAGGGCGGTGAATTTGAGTTCTATGATTTTCTTGTACCGACGGATGACATGAATGAACTGCTGAAGGGTTGTGTCTGTAGAAAGAGAGAGAATAAGAGAAAGAGAGAAAAGGGTATAATGAGGCGATACTTCTATGAGTGTCGGTGGGGTGGGGTTTTTCTTTCTTTATCCCCCTTCAATAAAGATACAAGAGGTCACAGTCTTGCATAAGGGGTCAACAGCGTGAGTTGGCGTGAGGATCGACTGCAGTGAATGGGGTTTTCCGGACTCTCCAGTTTTCCGGCCTTCGTCCAATTGGATGTGTCTCAGATGCCGGAAGAGTAGGAGGATGGAGGCAGCTAGCCAGGTAGAGTCGAGGATCGGTTTTCATGTATACACTTTTGTGAACTTTCCACTAACAGCTACTATTACCAGCTGGGAAGGCCTACAGCTGTGTTACCATTTCATTGGTCGGCGGAAAGGATGTGCAGTTGCCAAAAATATTTATTGCGGTTTGTTAAAAATCAATATCCGAGAGCCTAATACTCTAATATTAAATACCTCTAATAGTCTAACATTAAATTAATACTTTCATCGCTATACTACATCATTTTACAATCCTAAGCTATTGAAAAATTAGTCCGACAACTATTTCTTTTTTCATAATTTTCACCGAATCAGGCGTGATGTGGTGGAAGAGATTCATACTGAGAATAAAAACAACACTTTTCCACAGAAAAAAATTGGGAATTTTCTTGGAAAAGTGCTGTTTTTATTCTCAGTATATCTCTTTTTCCTTACGAAGGGGATAGTAATTATAATCATAATCCCATTGCCAAAAAAAATTTCTTTTACAGATTTTGTGTTTCTTTAGATTTAATAAATATACCCAAGGGGTATCAAGTGACATTTAATATTTTGACGAGGATGTAGTAAACCAAATCTTTCACTCATAACTTTTGGTTAGCTTCCAAATTATATGGAACATCACAATGCGGCTTGCCTTCAGGGCACGGAATATGACACATGAAACCCGAATCAAGTAAATGAAGCGTCTTACTGAATGACTGTATGAATGGAGGATGTATGTACTGCCTTATGTTTGTATCTAGTACATTATGTGTAAAAGAATAACTAGTACTTAAAATTATAAATGGAAGAGGTAGAAACCACAAATTTCTCACCTTACATTCCCTCTTTAGAGTTAATTTTAAGTGGACCTCAAAAAATCGTAACATCGCAGGTATCGTGAACATAAAGCTGAGTCTTAGAGAAAAAAATAAGTCCCGTCTCCTCTCCAAAACAGTAGAGGTTTTAATGAGTGAAATCATACACTAAGTGAGGTTCGCATAAAGGGTGCACTTTCCAATGACCAGAAGGCGCCTATGATTAAGGCGCAATCCCTGATCAGCTTCCAGTCAACTTCTGGCCCTAGAATCTTAGATAACCTATCACCCAACGCTTTATATTATTTTTCATGTTATTGTCGCCCTGGTTACATAATTGGCGGTTACCTTTCTGGCGCAATCAACCCTCCGGGCCCCTTATTTCTGAAGCATCTCTCACTCAAACGCAAGTAAGAGATACGATACTTTCATTGAGTAATATTTCAATATGACATTTACACAATAATTCACATACATTCATGGTTTCGAGGAAGCATAATAAAAGCGTATTTATTCCAGGTTTACCTATATAGAGTAATCTTACTTCTATTGCAAGTCACAAATATATTTAGCGTAATCCTGATTTGCTATTTTTCTTTAAGAATTTTAATACTACTTTTTTCTACGATGACTTCGAGACCATTTCACCCATTCTTCCTCGAGTAACCCGTTTCTCTCAACTCATTTACTCTCTCATCTCATGAGTTCCTTATGATTTCCTTCCTTCCTTTTCCACCCCGACCAAATCGTGCGAAATGACCATAGCAGTCGAAGAACCCTATGAATAAACAAAAAGTACCCGACCAAATCAGCGAGGTGAATGCTCATCATGCTTGAATATTACCGGGGCATCCAGTCAGAAATTAGTCATCATTCAATTCACTACCTAAAGGAACAGTCTATCCGTTGCAGTCACAGCTTCCAACAGCTATCCTATTCATTTCAATATATGGGATTTCATCTCATTCAACTTTTGATAGGAAGTTCTCGGTCGGTCTCTGATTTTTTACCCAGAAATTTTCCGCTCAATATATTTTTTGCGAAGTCACCTTGCCTTAATGTTTAATTAGCTTCACTTTTATTTACTTTTAAACCTTTCTATCGACACTCTTTCTGTCTTAGTGTACGTTCTTTGGTAGTAATATCGTTCAATTGGATATCACCAATCTTCTGCAAAATCACAGTTCTGCTGCTTCGTTCTTTCACTTCTTCTCAGGATCCATGTTTCGCATATGTATTCTCCAAAACGAAAGGTCTAAAAAATATACCTAGTCTCAATACCAATATGCTAGTTTTCTATATTTACTAAAGCTAGTACTTTATTTAATAAATAATACTAATACTTTATTTACTTAATTTACTAAAGCTATCCTTCTCTTTACCCCTGAGAATCAACGCTATCTTTCTCAATTATGTGTACAACCCAAATAGCAGAAATCTAACACTTCCTTTATTGTTTCCTTGCCTGTACTTCTGTTCATCTTTTTTTTTAATTTGCCTGTTTTCCTATCGCCATTATTTTCGTTGTCTTTGTGTATGTTTTTACTTTGAGTTTTAATGATATATTATTTAGAATTTTAACTTATGCTCATATTTATTAATAATGCCTTAATTCTTTTATTAGTTACCCACTTTTTTACCACAAATATCTGAAATATTTTGTGCAACAAGTACAGTAGAGAATTATAATCATTAATCTTATATTGATCCTAGTCATAGAATTCTCAATCTTCATACGAGAGATTCACTTTTATCCAATTGATATTTCCGACATCTCACGCAGTTCACAGAGGTAAACCAGGTTGTTTTAAATGTAACTTAGATATCTACATGAATGATCCTATATCAGATAATAATTTCAATTGTCAAAATAGGTACCTGGTTTACAAGCACCTTTTAATTTCGTAAATATTGCATATGCGTGGAAATAAAAATTTTCAATTTCAAGGAAGCTTGTGGAGTTACGAAGATTGATTGAATTCCTTACCTTGAGCTATTTCAAGTTATCTTCATTCTTACCTCGCGCAAAAATAGCTGTTTGAGTTTGTGACAACGAACTGGTCTGTTATTTCAGACCAAGCATGTCTCTTGCATACTCTCTTACACTGGGTTAGTGAGGGTACGACTTGAATAAATCCCCGTGTAGAAAAAACGTGTGAGGACTAGTTAACCTTTGTACTACCAAATGAAAAGGTCTTATAAAAGAAGTCACACTTAGCATACGTTTGGAATATGTATCTAAACTAGAAACACTATGTCATAAATAAGCGGCTTATCTTAGCTTCTGTCTCCCTTAAAGTTATTTAAATAGCCTGGTGATTCGCCTATAAATAGTCCGATGACTCCTTCTGACTCGCCTATTTAATAAACGGCCTTTCTAATTCAGTCAAAACAATCCATCAACCTCTGAAAACTTCTTCGATCAACCTCTCCTTCTTTGAGATTCCTCGGAAAACACTCTAAATTTATTTTAACATTTCCAATGCTTCGTTGTTTACCGCGCATTCTCGATCCATTTTGTTTCCTCGGTCCCATTTTACGGTCACATTTCAAACCTACAATTATTCGTTATTCTCTTTTCTCAATGGCATGATTTCTAAACCAAACAAACACATGTGCCGTCAAATTTCCGCTCTCTTTTTATTTTACCCATTAGAGTTCCTGTCAAAATTTCTCTACTCTCTGGACCTTTGCGAATGAAATTTTCCTCCAAGTGGACTTACTACTATGCCCATTATTTTGAAAAAAAACACGTAAAAAGATTTAATTGTTGTACTAGTTTGCACTTTCGAGTATTGCCGCGGTCGTGGAACGATGCATCTACGACTGTGGAATTCGCAAATGACGTAGCGGAGTAAACTCTTCCTCAGGGCTGCGGTCGACGTCGCTTCCGTAGCGAGTGACGGATATCCTCGACAGAGAGCTCCCCGTCTTGCCTCGCTTTCTTCCCTTCCGCTCTTCCTCGTGCGAGAAACATTGAATATAGCTCCCGAACGGTCGGAGACCAAAACCGTTCACTTTCATCGACCCGTGTGACAAACGGCGAGTCGGAAAACTCGAGAGAAACCAGCTAAAGGAATCAGCTCGAGAATGAGTTTATTAGGTGAGGTTAGTGTATCTCACCTCGTTCTGCTACCACACGAGGAATGAAGTTCACTTATCGGGATAGATAGACTTTGGAAAAGTTCTTCGTTCGTTCGTGAAAATTCCCGTAAACTAAACTAATGCACACCACTTCGAACATTGGCAGAGTATTTCTGGTGGCAAATTTTAATCTTGAAAGAGTAACAACAGAATTTACTGTGGAATGTTATTATCTACAAGTATAGGTAATAAGTAAAACATAAGAAATAAGGATGGTAGGTATAAATCGCTAAATTCCAAAGATAACTGGCTTGCCTAAGCCGGGTTGTAGTCCCTGAAAATACATATATATTATTAAATTAACTTACACAAAGAAAACAAATATCAGACTATGCCAGAGATGAATTGGTTTCTCATAAATTAGTATTTTCGCATAAACTTAATCATTCAATTCGACCTTAGACGGAGAATTTCATCACGTCATCCTAAATCAATTTATTCTGCGATTTTTATTCCATTGAAACTATGGAACCTTATTTTTATATCGAGTTTTATCCTTAACACAATTTCCAGCCTGAAATCAATTTTTTCTTAAAGGATTTGCGTAAATTAGAAAGAGGAGCATTTAGCCTTGTCATTAAAGGCTCCACACGTCTTGCTAGAAATTACGATAGTAATTTCTCTGGAATTCTAAGGAATTTTTTATGCTGGAAATATCTTTTTCTTCGTCTTCGAAGGAATCTTTGCCCGTTCTTTCTGATTATTCCTTTATCAATTAAGGTTGTCCAACCATCTTATGCGTGATTGACTTGTGCGTCTCTTGCCTAGTGTATCCTGTCCCTCGCAATCTTATTGCGTCTTTCAATTGTTGATGCTTATTAAATCTTGGAGAGATGGTAAACATTTAAAAATATAAAGTTAAACGTTACATCGAGGCATCTATCCCGTATGCTACGGAATGGACGCCGCACCTATAATGGTTATACGCCCCATTTCATATCTACATCTACATAATACCCTGCAAGCCGCCACAAGGGCGCGTGGCAGGGGGTGAGCCACCAC
>WURS02004142.1:0-12678 GCA_011762765.2 Rhinocypha anisoptera
GGAAGGGGGGGTGGGGGGAGGGGAAGGGAGGGAGGAGGGTAGGGAAGAGGGGACGCTATGTATTTGCATTGTGCGGAACGTGTCGACGTGACGATCCGCGGAATTTGCTCCGAGAGACCACCCGCATGTCTTCGAGAGTGAAATATTTTATTCCCTTGTAATTGATGTCCGCATTGGTTTCTGCTATCCTTTATCGTTTTGAACTAATTTAAGCTTTGCAAGTATGGCAAATGAACGCAGATTAACGAGGGCAGCATTTTAAATTGAAGGAACTAACTATTTACGTGATTGACAATCAGTAAATCTCCAATCGTTTCGTAATTTTAGTGTAAAATTGAATGGATAAAAAAGAGAAAATCAAGCAGAGGGTGAGATCAATATTTATTGGAGAAATTGAACGGATAATATTTTCTTTGTTAACCTGAAATGAGTGTTACCTAGTATATGTGCAGAAATCTCACTCAATCAATAAAAAACGGTCCATAGTATAACAGTTTTACTCCTCCAATGCATAATATGTAAATTTGTCTTTTTATTTTGGATTTACTGTTGATTTGGGTGGAACAATTTAGGTAATAACTTACTCTATGGTAATACTTAATAACAAAATAATATATTCAAGTATCTATTTCATTCATGCTTGCAAGGCACCTTAGTTAAACTTAGGATAATCACAAGGAGAATAGCGAGCTTGATTTCTCTTTACCTTTAATAGTAACATCCTTAAAATTAAGCTCGACGCTTTAATGACAACATTTTTAGGCTGATTAAAGGGTTTGTGAATTGCCGCCTTAGTTTGTGGAGTTACAGAGTTTGTGGAGCTTTTAGTCTCTACTGTTGATCAAATCCTCAATAGAATAATTTTAAAAATAAATAACAGGTTGAGTCATGTCGAGATATAATTATTATTTATGCATTATTTTTGCTTTTGAGATGTGAGTTTGACGACTAATGGAGAAAGTGAGGTGGACGGAGAGAAAAACGAATGAAGAAGTGTTGAGAATGGTAGGGGAGGAGAGGAGTCTGCTGCGAGAAATCAAAAAAAAGACAGGAAAGATACTCAGAGACTCAGGAAAGATACTCAGGAAGAGGTACTCAGAGGCAATGGTTTGTTGAAGGTTGTAATGGAGGGTAGAATGTGAGGTAGGCGAGGTAAAGGTGGGAAGAGAATAGGAATTGTGGACAGAATGATAGGGGTTGGTAAGTATGCAGATTTGAAGATGAATTAAATTTCGATGTCGCGCGGCCAATATAATCGGAGGCTCATTAAAAACCTACCTTAACCGATACTAATTATCATTCATAATAATCATAATTATTTTTGCAGCAAACCTAATACCTTACTGGTAAAATCTTCACTACGAAGACGGGTTTGATTTAGAAGGATTTAGACAACACGGCAACAGATTAGTCAATCATATATTGCGAATAGAAATTGTATGAAAAAATCAAGCAGTAGTTCAATCGCCAAGTATAAAAAACTAAGAATTATTTTCATTACAGTTTCAAAATTAAAGAAATATTTTAATATAAATAATCGCCGTACTTAATTACTTTCACTGCAGTTTGATTATATTAACAATTTTATCATAATTCATATAGTGTAATTGTTCCTAATATGTATGTAATTATTTGGTGCAGTAGACCCATCGACTTGAATTAAAAGTTTTTATTTTACGGCACTAATTTTAAGGTCATTGTGAACACTAGTTTTAGTTAAAAAAAATTGCAATATTTTAATTATTTTTTAGCAGTTAAGTATCTAATTTGATTTGGAGTGTCCGAGATCTATATTTAATTTATATTACCGTGCTAAAATATTCTTCATCAGACAGCATAGGAGTTAATTTAAAAATTTATTTGTAAAATTAAAATTATGAAATGCAATGTGATCTTTGCACGAAAGGTACACACACTCATTTATTTAACTTGCTTTTCTTATGCTATTATCAAGCATGTTTATGGAAATTAAGCTAAGAAACTATTTAAGGAGAAAAATACGTATCTATAAGATCCTAAACGAATTTTTTTCCGCAGGTAAATGATTCACTGCCTTAAGTTGATATACCTGTGATACTACTGTGACTTCATTGAAAAATTACCTCTTAGGGTTTCGAGAGTGTTTTTTCCAACGCCGAGATACATTGTAATTTTTGGCAAATCCGAGGTTGCATCAATTAGATGTTAGGGTACAGGCAACACGAGGAAACTAACCTCTCCATTCTCTGGGGGATCACCGTTTCCAAAAGTCGAAGCAACAACGAGCAGCAAGGCTTCGTGCTCCATACTCGTCATGTCGTATTCGTCCATGCAGTGGACCTTTTCGGAGAAGCAAAGGAATGAATGAGATTCATACGGAAACTCAACACGAGGCTGGAAAGATTCTTTGAACGATGGCCAAGATGCTTACCTGGGAGTTGAAGGCGTGACCGAATATCTCAGCCAGTTTCTTCGCGTACATTTCGGACTTGCCTGTTTCGGTGGCATACAAGACCGTTGCTTTGATGCGTCGGGATAGGGCCCGCCCGAATAATTTTGAGGTGAATTTGACGGCCCTGGAAGAAAATCATAGGATGCGTCACAAAGGGCACTTCAAACAATTCGGAATTTTTCAAGGCATCAAAGAAACTAGATAATGCCAAGAATATCTCATGTAAGCGAGTGGAGAGAGGAAGTAGTTTAGGGCGATGTTGCTACATTTGGAATAATAAAGAGCACGAATTCACTTCCAAACTCTGTTGCTACCATAAATTGAATTCTTATGTGATCATTTAATTTAGTATGAAATTTTGAAATTCCAAAGCGCCTACTTTTCAATTTTCTTTCTTCTATAATATTAGGTATGGAAAAAAGTTTTATATTTACTCCAGGTTAACGAGTATGCAATCTAATTTAACCTGCAATCAAAGTTGTAAACAATTGAATACTCCAGGGAAGAATCCAGAACTATATAAGAGTTATACGTTATCCCGAATCACACTTTGAATCAGATTTCTTGCTTTTTGAATTTAAAAATTAATCTTTTAACGGATGTATGTTGCCATATGGAGTATTTGCAGTTTGGAAAAAACAATTCGGAACTCGAGTGATACAAAAAGTTTTATTAACTCCTTTACTACTCTTACATCAACGAAATTATTTCATTCGACTACAGTCATTCAGAATAGTAATTATCCTAGACATGCGATTTAAATAAAAATTACGATTGACTAATGCAGGTTTGTAATTTGTTCTTAAATATCGAATAAAACTTCATATTTAATTTATGAAATACTTTTAATTCAACAGTTTTGGGATATCCCAATTATTGATGTTCTCATTTATACTATTATTCAGTCGTGAATAAAAAACATTACGTATATCTATTACTATTCAGGTTATATGCCTAATGACCTCCGAATGCTCTCACTATGTATTTGATTACGCTGTAAAAATAATACCTTGTTTTAGGGAATTAGATGATTAAAACTATTAGACAGAGCAAAATATGCCTTGATGTCTGAATTGAAAGGACCATGGTAGCTCAGTGAGTAGATCATTCGGATAATAAACGGATGGCCCGAGTTTATGTCCAGCTGAAGCTCCTAGACACCTCCATCTAATCCCAAACAAAGTGCTTTTTATGTGTATTAGATCTTTCTGGGAAACCTCAAGTGGCACAGAAAAGGGAGATGCTTACCCTAAAGCTGAAGACTTTTTACAAGCCGGCTTACTACTAAGTGATCTCTACCCTCACCTACCAAACCGAAATTACGGTGGAATAGTGTGGTTTTTGTTCGCTTAAGTTGAGAAAATTCATAAAATTTGGAATGGTTGAGATCTGGCCACCCAATATTTGTGACATGCATAGAGACATCTTCGGTAGAGTCAAAAGTGAAATGGTGACCTGAATTGTCCTTTACTTACCTTGCGATCTGCTTGAAGTGGAATTTTCTTCGGGGCTTCTTTCCGCTCTTGCCTAGCTCCCTTCCCTTCTTCCAGATGTGTGTCTTCCATGCGGGTTCCTAGAAGAAAAATGGACAAAAAAAGCTAGTGGAAACATCAAATGATTTAAATCCTGAAAGACCACGTTTCAGAAAGGATTAAAGATACTATTAGGCTTATCACAAATCGGGATTGAACGAAGGAAATTTGAACATTTCAACTTTTGATTTGCTGCTTTCTTTGGCAATCTGCTATTGAGCTGATAGCTATTTATTGGGGAAAATAGGCTCTCGGTACAACAAAAAACGTAGCAATGCTCCGAATTTTTTTCAATTTCCAAGAAACTAATGAATAAAAAATGACAAGTGAAAAGGTACACGACGCTTTTTAATAAATCAAAATTAATTCATTGACAGTAGTTTCATATTTTTAGTTCGCAAAAAAATCAGAAAATATATTTCCACTTGAATTTCAAGTGTTTGAAATAATATTTACCCCTTTAATAATACCTTCGTTTACTCCAGAAATATCTGCGATCAAATGGATTCCCAAACCCTTTCATATACTAATGCCATCATATGAAACTCACGTAAAAACCTTCATCACTTGCCTCATAAACAGAGGACGACCACCTCGGCAGTTCACTTATGGCCTCGTTCCTTATTAGAGCAGTAACTTTTAATGTATTTTTGTCATGTGCCACTCGCTAACATTAACTAAGTCATATCCCGTGCTTTATTCCCAGTGTCATTAAAATCCCCCAATCATAATAATCTTTCAAGTGTCTATGATTGAATCTCATCACTTAACCTTTCTCACGGCAATTGCCAAATTTCACTAGTAGTGTTCCATTATTTTTTTATGACCACATATAATAAAAATGCGTGGGACAAAAGTCAGTGATGCATTCAATTAGGGATAAGTAATGAATTATTCATCACCAATCTTGTAGGAAGCCTTAGGATTCAACCCATAGTGATCCAAACCCAACCACCAATACTTTAACCTCATTTATTTATTATTTAGAAAAATTTATCAACAAAAATTAGAGTAGTTTTTTTACACAGAAATAATTGGGACAAGATTTTTTTTAAGACTCGTCCATAGGAATCACAAGTCCCACAAATACCTGATATTCGTACGATGGCTTGAGAAAGTACATGGCCATCTCTTGATGGAACACAGGGGTGGCCGAGGAGGACAGCGGAGGAACGATCCACACCCAGTCTGCTGGGCAGCCTTTTCTCAGTCGTGCCTCGTTCTCCATGTGCTTCATGAACGACTCGGAAGCTGTGTGGTGATCTACAATCGTAACGTTCCGGGACTGTTGGAGAGAAATGTGGACCGGTTGAGATTTTTCGCCCTCGTGCACTACCTTCATGTACGTGATGGCTGGACTAATAGTTATGTGTATCTCTTGAACCGTAACATATGAGGGGATTCCTTATTCCCTGATGATTAGACACTAGGAAAAAACGAATGTTATATAAAGGAAATACGTAAATTTTTGCACCGGCGAAGGAAATTATAGCTCCACTAAAACTACCTACTTCTGTAAATCTTTCCGAATATATGTGTGCTAACACATAATGATGAAGGTTAATCTATAGGTTAAGGTAGGACTTTGATGAACTCCTGGTTATAAATTCCTAGCTTCACCTTAACCTTCCCGCTTCAAATCTGCATTTTTCATAACACTTATAATTCAATCTAAAATTCCTATTCTTTTCCTACCTATTACCTTACCCAACTTATTATTCCTTCCACTGAAGTCTTTAACAAACCCATTGCCTCTGAGTACTCTTTCATCTACTTTTCCTACCTTCCTTGGATATCACGCGAAAAATAGCCTCCCCTCCCCCTATAATTATTAGCATGTCTTCGTTAGATTTCCTTCTAACAATATAGATATATTTAAAATTTGCCTATTATAATCGCAGACTTCAATCCTAAGGTCGGTTTGATAGGCGAGGTTGGATCTCACTTAGTACTATGCACTTAGCAACGTGTAAATATTCACAGATCGGGATGGGGGGACCAGTTCTTTATCCCGGACTGATTTTAGTTTTCCAAGAATATCTGGTACCCAGAAAATTACCCAACTTGGTTTCAACTGGAAGCTTCCAGAGATGTCACCAGCCTTGAACCCGGTTCCATCGTTCAGTATGCATTGCCGCGCTCTACTCACTAGGCAACCACGACCTCTTTACTATTACAATATATGAATATGTATAAACATATTTATATAATTAGTGCATAAAATATAGAATAATAAAAATGAATACCTATTATGCCCAGGCAATCAACATTCGAGTGAACCAACTGAAAGCGAATGAAGGGACGTCGGGTGCCTACGTTGTTTCTATTTAGCTTCATTTACATCATGCCCAAACTTAACAAAAAATAGTCATGAAAAATCTAATAGAACACTTCATTTTATGCCCACTTGCAGTGCTCGATAGTTCATACATATTGGGAATTTTAGACCCCCAAGCGGGTGGTTCCCTATTTCGCACTTGATGCCGTTTATGCTTTCGTAAACTTTTGCGAGGGTTTATTTTTATGATCTCCTGTATTTTTGGGCATAGCTTTAACATTTTTTTCACCTTTTAAAAATTTCTTATTGTAGTTCTTGCCTTCTATATAGCCCTAAACGATCTACCTATGCGTAGCATGGTATCCAGGCAGAAAGCAAAAAAAAACTTATTTTAGCCAACTCTCAGAAATCTCCATCATCAAAGGGTATTTTAGTGCTTAGTGTACTATAAGAAATTTTGATTTGCGATAAAGATAAATTCAAGATCCCTTTCACATGCTAAGTTATTCATATTTTTCTTATTGATGCCTGCACAAATTTTTTTATATGAACGATAGAAAAATGTATTTGATCAAGCTCACCTGGAAGCTGTGCAGAACGGCAACGTTCACTTCCACCATCGCTTTGTCCTTCCATAATGTGACCGGCGTCCTTGTGTCCAATCCCATGTGTTGAGCGACGGTCTACAAAGAAATTAATCACATTTTCGGCTGTTTATGCAACAAAGTTTTTTGATCAAGTGAAAATTCATGTTATCATTGGCCAATTGAAAGGAGCAATTAAGCTAGCTAGAATTCTGTAATCATCATCGAAGACAAAATTAATCTTGCAAAGACATCGTGCACGTTACATCCTATATATAATTAATTATACAATATTAGGCAAGCAAACTCAGACGAGCGAATTGATTTGAATTGAAATTCTCGTAACTTTATTATTAAACATTTATATATTCAAGCTAAAATATGCACCTACATTTTTTAAGGGTCCGTTTATATGAGGTATTTAATTTATATTTTATTTATTTAATTTATATTTTAATCGAAATATAGATCTAATAATTTGTCTGCGAATTAATTATTTCCTTCGGGCATTCTCTCCTATTACCTCGATAAGGTTGTACCGATTGACGTCACAAAGGTCCCGGCACCCTATCTCCGTACTCATATACCAGCCGTTGAAAGGGGTCGCCGGAAATTCGAGTCCTCCGACGTCGAAGAGCATTCCAGAAACTGCAGGGAGAGCGTACCAGCGGAGCTGCAGGTCCTCGAACCACTCAAACCTGTGACGTAAAGGCGAAAGGAAGTTTACTTTTGGACCAAAATGTAGCGTTAAATATAAATTTTCATATCTTTCGTATAAAGAGAATGACTAATTATTAATGGAATAGTTTACCGTATACAAAAATTAAGGAACTGGAAGAATAATATGAGAAATTAATTTGTTTATCCTAGTGAAGTTAGGCTTTTTAACAATATTACAAAAATATTGAAAATTAAATATTAGAGATAAATAAAGTGTTCTGAAACTATTAAGTATTAACTGAATCGATTGAATTGAATTGAATTTATAAAATGTTTTGCTAATAACAACGATTAACTCACTAAAAAGTTAATTTTGACATTTATTTATGCTAGTACGAGCTATGATTTCCTTCTACGTAAAAATATGGGCCTACTTGTAAGGTCCTAAGTGCTAATGGATAATGAGAGTGGAATAGTGCCTTACTAAGGCCAAATAAGATGGGAAAAAACGAATTTAACAAGGATTGCAGTAAGAATGATCACAAAAAGGAAATTAAAGTGATACTGTTTATATATTGATTACAAGTGGATTTCTCTTTCAAATTGGGTCACTCTCTTAAACCCCATCGAAAGAAAAATTATAAAAACTCCCTATCAGGTGGCGGCGCTTTTCAATTCACTATACTTTCAATTCCCTCTCAGAAAGTCTTAGCCCGTTAGCTGTTAACCAGTTTCCTCAGTGGGCCTCACAACGCAGAATGAGAGCACTTATGCTGATTAAAACCGAACAAGAACGGGAAAGGTAGTTATTTACTGAAGTAGAATAAGCTTGCAGCTATTCACAAAGAATTTTCAAGTTGACTACCCCGAGCCCTCACCATTCTTTAAAATAAGGTATATATGTAACTGGAATATATCAAATATCGATAGCTACTTTTTTTTAACCATTCATGACTTACCATAGTCTTACAATACCACTGCGATAGATATATTTAAGTGTTGTCACAGAGACAAAAATTATATTTGGGATAGGGTTCGTTAATAAATAAATAAATATACCAATAGCACATTTATTTCAGCATTACAGTCAATCACTACGAATAAGTGCACCAGTTAAGAGGTACTTCAGACTTTTTTAAAACACTTTAATGTAATTAGATTTTTGAAACTCTTCAACATCTGATTGGAAGGAGTAAATGGCGTTTTAACTTTAAAAACGGAGCTTAACACGAAAAACCGAAATATAAATAGTTCTTCAAAGAATGTGTAAATAAAATCGCACACTAATCTGCGAAACAGCTACGTTTGATAATGTTTTTCAGACATGAATATAAAAAACGGATAATTTATTAATTGTAAAGATCATGTCTACACGTATCCGTACATTTGTTAAAAGATTAATTTAACTGAAGTAGGCAATTAGAACTCGGGTTAAAAAATTAACTGAATCACCCATGCTCTGTTTAATCTTCTAACTTATTTAATTTCAGTTGTTACCTTGGGAATACTATGTGAACAATGTATTTTTGGACTTTTTGATGTTTTGAATTAGAAAAAGAATCTATCAATCAATCCAAATATAAATATATAGTAGTACTAATAAAAATACTACTCGAAAGTGTAATCACTGAAATGGATATTCAATTTTCAAAATATTGACAAATTTTCTCTAATTACCCTCTGATTCCCATTTCTTTATCGATAAAAATGATCTAAGAAACATAAATTTACTACAATATGAGTGCAAAACATTTAAATGACACATTCCTTTTCAGTAAATAAAGAGAAATTTCCGTAGAGTTATACTATAATAATTTGAACCCATCAGATTTTTCACAGAGAAGTATTCACTGAGAAGTCCTCTTTCGCCAACATTACGTGCTCTATCAATGATCGGGAGTATGCTTTATTTCGGAATGGTTACGCATGGCAACAATTTCAGGTTTACTGGCTCTTTGGCGAAAAATGCCAGCCACACAGAAAAAAATATCCGAGTTATTACACCTGGCTTCTGATACTTCTTCAGCATCTAGTTTTATACTCACGTAGGATGCGTCAGGGGCACCTCCATCACGATGTCCGGCGGCAAGTCAAAATAGTCGGGGTCATGCCCGTTGGCCGAAAGAACCAATGGAAGGATATCAAAGCGACCCCCTTTGCCCTTCCAACCCAGTTTCATGCAAACCTAAAAAAATGATAGTGTGTTTATAACACAAGCTTCAATCAAGCAAGACCAAAACGGTATCGATCTACCTCGAGTTAGTGACCTGTATGGGCCTTAATATTTTCTTGGCTCATACAGGTCTATTCTCTGTTTTAAAGTCAAATTCACCAAACAATGCTGGTACAACTTTATAAATCAAATTTTTGTATCCTTTTCAATTCACAGGGGCTTGGAATTTCTCCAAATAAGTCGTAATAATTCCAATTTTGGAGGCCAAATTCCTGTGAGGAAAAAACACCTCTTCACTAAAATGAATTGAAAAGATTATTCGATTAACTTGATGATAAATATACGTATTTAATAACATCTGTTATTCATTTATAGACAAAAATCTTTGAAAAAGTTATCAAAACATGTTTCATAGAGAGATAGTTTTAAAGCCGATAACAGGAAAACTGATTTGATTTCGAAGTCATAAATTTCAAAAGGAAAAATTTCAAATTATTTATTGATGATTAATTTATGCAAAGGGAGGGTGTAAAGATAAAAGTAGGATCGCGGCCAGTAAGAACTGTGTAAATGAGAAGAAAGATCATTTCTCGATAGAAAACTGGAAAAATTACATGAATTTGAGAATTTAAGAAAATGGTTTTGAACTTTGATCAATAGAAGGAGAAAACAAACGAAATTTTAAATATTGAATGCTAAGAAATGTAAAATTTGGAATGGAAAAAAGTGCATTATAAAGATATTACATATATTGAAAAATATGGTAAGAGGAATCTTCAGATTAACCGAAGAGGAAGACAGCATGTATAAAGATAATAGTGGGTCATGAAATTACACTTAATATATAGCTTACACAAATAATGCATATTTCACTTAACATAATGCATATTATATTTATTTTATGAATGGAAATAGCTTTATGGACTTTTAAATACAATAATAATATTGGGTTAACATTCAACAAGAGTTACGGAATCACAGAATTTATTTGGAGTCACGAGGATACAAAAGAGCGTCACGAAAATAGCTCCGAGAGTCCCTGGAACAGATTTGTGCTTCCTATGGCGGTTATATATTCTGTACCCTTCATTTGTTTAATTCCGTTTAAATCGTAAGATAGACAGTTATTTCCTCTCCCTCTCTTTAGGATATCAATCGAGTCCATTTAGGGACTCAGTGATTAAGCACAAAAAGGTACTTGAACACGTTTCAATACATAGAGGGCGTTGACCCAAGGCACTCACCTCAGTAAACTCTACGTTGAGCGGGTCGCCGATGATACGGCCGGACCCGTCGGGGTGCTTGTATCCAGCATAGGATATAAGTTGAGGATTCCAGACTCGGAAGTCGTGACGTCCGTCTGTCCTCTGTGGAAACACGGTTATTGCTGACCTGTTTCAATGTAAACAATTAAACATACGATGAAAACGATTTTACAATTTACTGCCCTGATTTAATTTCAAATAGACGCTCTTATGAATCTAAACTTCCTCCTACCCTTCCATTCCCATCCTTGTATACCCTTCCTCCCGGTCTGAAAAGCTTAATACCAAAACCAGACGTGATATAACATTATAAATAAATAATTTAATTTCTACATAAGTGATAAATATACACACAATAAATTGAAACAGATTTTATAAAATTAAATAAATATAATTAAGAGTAAAATGGCATAAATGTTAACAAAATGTTTATATATTTTCAAGGAACTGAATCACATAAATTCCCTAATTCACTGTTTGTGATAAAATTTTATTTGCTAAGTTTATCATTTACCAGTGACTAAAATGATGAAGTCTAAGTGACATTGAGTACATTAATGATTTGCATTATACATAAAATTTGCTTCGTTTCACATATTGTTCAGTTGCCTATCAAAGAAAGCAAATATTATACTAAATAATTTGCGAAAGAAAAAATGTCCAAGAAAGAAGTCAACTTGACTTTTCTTACATGGAAAGGAATTCTTTGTTAGCATTGGAAAACAAGATTAGGAAGACACTTTAAAGATTTAACACTCTGAATTAAGTGGAATATATGAGTAATTAATATTATAATTTCATTATTTATAAAATTCATGATCTATAAACATTTTAAGAACAACCAAAGCTATACACAATTAAAAGATATTAGAAGAAAATCACAGACAGGAAAAATTCTAAATCTTCTAGTGGTTTAAACACGCGAACTTAAGATTACAGGATTTGGCATTGGGGTGAGATGCTAACAAAAATATGCCTGATACACTAACCTAATGTTTCCTTTGTTTGTGCTGTACTTAATGTGGTTACATAGCGCCTCAAACATCCCACTAGTGGTTGTGACATACCGGCAGTCAAATACCTGAAAAAAAGTTTTTGAAATTACATATTACGATTACATATTATTATAATAATTATTAAATATTTTTAGGCTTACAGCAGAGCGGTGATGAAAACTTTTCAAATATTTTAAACTCTTTTATTCTTAGACCGAAAAATTAAAATGAGGAATTTGTATAAAATAATTGTTACTCATTCCCCAAAGGTGAAGGTTTAAGAACCGTTTATTACCTGCACCGGTATATGACTGAAATGATTGTTTCAAGGTATTTTTCAAAACTTATCTTTCACTCTCTTTTAGTTGGACACCTGTGAATAGATAAACGATCGACACTTTCTAAATTCAAAGAATAATAGTAAAACGAAGTTTTCCATCACCTTCATCATGAAATTATTATACACAATAAAAACTCATTAAGAACTTTCAAAGGTCTCATCAAGGCTAAATGGAAAATCATCAAAGATCGAGGGATAGAAAGGGGAATGTCGCCACAGTTGATTCGCATCGTAATTATTATATGTCAAAAGGGCCCGTGATTAAACATCCCCGTGCACTCTGTCGCCTTTTAATTAAGACCCTCCGCTTTTCTCACTCTGCCTCCTTCGGGAAATCGATCGCTCTTTGTCCCTCCCCCCCCATCTACCCCCCCTCTTTACCCGCCCCCGGTCCACCTTCCTTCCCCCCCCCCTCTCCCC
>WURS02004162.1:0-12677 GCA_011762765.2 Rhinocypha anisoptera
GAAGGAAGGATTTGTTGTGGCAAGGTTCGGGGAGATTGCCATTTTAAAATTCCCTGTATCCCCATTCCCTTCTGACCGGCCGCCTCCCCACCCCCCCCCCCCCCCCACCCCCCACCCCACGCCACACCGCTTCATCAACCCTTCTCCTCCCCCTGAGAAGGTCAAGGGGGAGAGAGGACGAATTTTAACCGCCATAGGATTTGGCCCCAAAGCAAAGGAAACTGATGTGCTGCCTGCAATTGGTTGCGCCGAAAGTGCTTTCTCCGCCACGGGGAATGCAATTGTGTTTGTTCCCGCGGTCCCGCAGTCATGAAAGCAATCTGGTTCTGCAAATAATGAAAACGCCAATAATTCAAGACCTCAGTACTTCAGCGGCCGTATTGTTTGTTTGTTTCTGCATATAGAAAGTATTCCCGCATGTATCACGTGGGCCCTTCATTTACCTGCAGTGGGTGTTGTTATTCGCTCGTGTTAGTGTATATGTGAAATCAGATCTTGAGAAAAAAATTATCCTATAGATTTTATAACAATTTTCAATATATCCTATAGTTTGATGATATTGCGATACAAATTTAGTTTTCCAATTATAGCCTGTCACATTTAGTTCCTCTTCAACCTGTTAATTTTCCTCTTTCCTTGGCAATAATAATGCACACATTTCCCATTTAACTAAGCTCAATTTAATCCTAAACTCTATTTAAAAACTACCAGCAGGAATAAAAATTTTTTACTACCAAATATAAGTCAAAAACTCCTCTTAACCCTCGGAATGAAGGTGGTCATTTACTCGATGTCTTTTTTCTAAGTTCATAATTTGTATGAAGGTCTTTCTAAAGTTGTATTGCGTTATGGATCGTTGGATTTAGATGTCCTAAAAAAACTGATCAATAAAATACGTAGTTATTTTTACAAGATGGAGGCCTAAAATAAATCGTAAAAACGAAAAGCATTTCCCATGAGAAACATCGACCTAAACTCTAAAAATGAACAGACGCATCATCCTTGCAACACTGCTCCTAAGCGTAATGTTGAGCATAGTTTTACTTGTTCACATACATTATTATGAAAGGACGCTTTTTCAATGGCGACTGATGCATTCCGAATGAGTGTTTAGCGCTTATGCGTGGTTTCTGTTGCCAAGATGGGATCCAGAGTGAAATTCACTTGACTTCCAGGTGTCCCTGCGCTCCCCTTCGCATCATCCATTTCTGGAAACCAGTTGCATCGAAGGCCTTAGTGCCGCATTCACGGCGCATCGCTCGCCATCTAGAAACAGAAAATGAGGGGGCGGAATAAACGTTGAGATAAGGCTCTTGGAACGAACGCTGGGAAAGATTTTAGTGTTGTTTTTATTGGCTTTAACTGAGAAATGCTCGAGCATGTTGGCCACGCTCGCATCTAGCTAGAGCTGGCTGGCTGACTGGAAAAGTAGAGGGAGCATCTTCAGTTGGCCTGGCTTCAGTCGATATCGGCCATTTGATGAAGCGTTTGAGAAATATAGAGCCGTTTAGTCCAAACTTGAGCGCCTAGAGTGGTTGGCGCCGTTAAATATAGAAGGATGAGTAGCTGGACATATGCCGTAGTGTTGGTATCTTGCAGCGGATAGCACTGGCTGGCTTAGAGTCAAGTTAGAAGGAGCAGCGTATTTTAATTCACACCAAAAAATATTCTAGTTTCCTTATATCGACCCAATTTTCCACGAAAGTTATGCTATGTACTAGGTTCGGTTCTACTCGCCTGTTGTTGTTAAGAGAAATTGTAAGAAAACTATCATTACGCATACACATTTGTAAATCCCACCTTTGCCATTCTTGATAAATAAGGTCTTAAAAGGTTAATATTTTGTTATATAAATTATTCTGTATTATTTTTCTTTATTGCCCATGTTGGGCCTCTTTCAAATGCATGAATTGATTCTTGAATTTGTTTTGCGTTAAAAATCATAACCAGGTATTTTTAAAGAGCCATTTAATGGAGGTTGGAAGAAGAACTAATTTATTTGCTATTTAAGGTTTTGCATAAAATGTCCCGATTTATTTTCGTGCTAGTTTTAAAAAGGTTAAATGGAAAATTGTGTATCCCTTGGCGTTTTATTGAAAATTGGAATAATTTAAAGTTGAATGATTATTTCATAATTAAAATGATTATGAATCAATAATTCCCAACAAATAATTTTTAATTCGCTAAAAATAAATGAGAATGTTACTTAAGTATCTATCTAGTTACTCTTTCCTTGACAATGGAACAATATGACTGCTAAAAATTGAAAAATAAGGCTTACAGAAATAAAATTGTCAAATAGTGTTCTGTGTAGGAATTTGGGACCTAGTGTCAGAACTAAGCCCATGTCGAAAAAAGGGTAAATTTACCTGAGTAATAAAAAATTGTTTATATGGATTTAAAAAGTTTTTTGTTACTATAATCACTCATTATTAGAATTTTACTGCTTAATCGTCAATTTCCATGAAACATATGCGTAAAAGTCACATACTAGAGACAGAAAAGTTTGGTAGCTAAATGCTTGAAATAAAAGCACTTCGTTCAGTTCCATAAGATATATTCAACAAATGTAACCGATCCTCACCAGGTCATTCTCAAGAGATATCTAAAGACTTAAAATGCAGAAAGAGGCTCGACAGTCTAAACCAAATGTTTTTATTTCAAGTTATGTCGAATTTCCATCACGTATACTTGCCTGCCATGAATTTATCAGGTAGCTAAACGTACGACAGTACCTAATGGTTGGGCTTTTACCATCGCTATCATTTCACGCTTTTATTATTATTATTATTAATTACTTGAGTAACAGTCACCCGTAATGGGAGAAACCTAGTTGCGGCACAAGTGTTTTGATCATTTCTCACGTTTTTACGGAATGCAAAACATCTCGACGAAAGTTAAGTGAGACGTGGTCACCAAGATTGGCCCCTCGAATCGATCTTCCGCGGCGTCGGAAGCGCGGCGATTGTTCTCCTCGCATCAATCCTGGGCGGTCCTTGTTTATTTCATCCCTCAATCCACGAGCGGCGACGGCTGGAGGAAATCGCGCGATGCGCACTCGAATCGAGGCAACGCAGTCGACCGGGGAGGAGCAGATAGCCGGAACAGTGTCCGGAAATGACTGACAGGGGAAAAAATGGAGGGAAGGCGGGAGACGCTTGTTTCGTTTATATTACCCGGGATCCCTCCCGGAGGAGAACGGGCGGGGAGAGAAGGGCAGGGAGAGAAGGAAGAAAGGAAAATGGAGGACCCAAAGGTGTCGGCCGGAATAAAAGGTTATGAATGGAGGAGCAAGGAAACAGGCAGCAATACGTTGAGATGAAACAAAGGTTCCCCTGCTTCCTTGGAAAATGGGAGGGTCCAAAAGGCGTGGCTTGATAGCTCCCCATTTTGCCGGAGAGGAAGGAAGAAGTGTCCGCGGAAAAGACAGGACAGAGGAAAAGGCAGGATGCAGTAATAGGCGGATCTGGCAAGACTAAGCAATCCCTAACAGCCGGACATTATATCCATGAAAAGGAGTAGCGTTTCTCTCCAAAGGAAAATGAGTCAAAAGGGAGTTAAAATAACATTATTTGATGAACAATAAGGAAGAACCAACCGAGAAGTACCACTACAGGCCATAGAGATAGAAGCTTATTACGAGAGTATACTTACAATATTAAAGAAATAATAGGGCAGCTATTGAGACATTAAACTCCATAAAAACCTAATTGAAAAGGGTCTTATGAGAGAGGAGGCCTAGAGATAGGACAAAAATGATGTAGGAGAGACAGAATGATAAAGAATATTACGAGTTAGAAACTGCGAATGTATGAAAAGGTAAGCAGATGAGAGGATCATCTGTAGACGTTACACAAACAATTCTTTGCATTGACTAACTCTTCTCAAACACAAGTTGGGCGATTGTTGGAAAAATTCCACTGGATGTAAAGGAAGTCTAAAAGTAGAAAATGTTGTGGAAGGTAGTAAGTGTTCAGAGGTTTAAACTTATGTAAATTGTGTGATTTTAATGGCATTTTGTAGGATTTTTTGTGAAGTTGTAAATTCTGAAAGGTAGATAGGTACTCTGGCTTTCGAGGGCATGAACGAGGTATAAAATATAAGGATGAGTCAAAAATACGAGTTAAAGTGTTGTCGGAAGATTAACATACTAATTAAGGAAAATTCTGAAAGATTTGTGGTACAGCTTTACATGGTATTTCCATATTCATCTTTTGTATTAACTAAGATAAATGATGACAGCACATTACCTTAAAGGAATATGCATTATTTAGAACTGCGAACCAATATCTAGTGGACTGTAAGAAACGTGTCCAGGAAAATAATTATTGGCGACGTAAAGTATTTACAATAACTCGTGCCTAAATACAGAATTCTCTTCTCTCTCATGACATTTCCAATGAGGGTGAATGAGAGGAATTCGATTTCTAATGTCCTATGCAGAATCGTCTCCTTTTGCTTCTGGGAATGAATTTAATGGCGTACGGTAGGTCCGGGGCATAGAGGAGAATGAGCGCATCATAAGGGCCAAAAACATGCGGTTGATCTATTTTCCAAGGGAGATTCGAGGTCGAAGGGGCAGCCTGGTGCGGGAGAAGTCGACGAAGTAGTGTGATTCAGGGCGTGCAATCCGCTCTCGATGGAGCATGAAGGCGGCTTAAGTTTGAGTACAGGGCGGAAGGGATTCGCGGAGGCGGAGATAAAAGTCAACCACAATGGAAATGACTGAGCGTCGTGGAGAGGGAGATTGAGAGGTATTGTTGGGATTTGAGGGGAGCAAAGTTCAATAGATAGAGCCAAACCGAATTCCATTCGAGCCCCTATATTGTGTTGCAAAATCCTTTAGTATTTCCTGTAGATGCCTCATTTCTCTTTCGCTTTCAGAGGCTGATCATAACTTGAAAAAACTAGTTGTAACCGTATCTCTTATTCCTTTGGGATATCGCAAGATGCTTAAGTTCACCTCTTCAAAAAAATATTTGTTACTGCATACGTACAATCCAGATTCTGCTTCTTTTAGGTGTATGTGGTGGACGGCAATTAAAAGATGATGGAAAGTATACAATATGATCTATATTTTGCTTGAGTCTGTGGGAGTATTCATAATATATCATTCCACTGACCATTGTAATCACTTCTGTTTAAAAAGGAAAAACTGCGGAAAATCACACGGCTTTGGTTAATACTTCAAACCCGTAACGGATCGTGTATTTGCTATTTCAAGGGTGAGGTCATAACCACTTAGCGAACGTACACATAGAAACATATTTTTCTAGTGTCATTAACTCGTCAGGTCTTTAGGAGGGAAAACATTAATATTGATAAAAAGATAAGCTTAATTTTGTTTGCTCGCATAAACTTTAGAAATAAACGAAAAAACAAACTTAACTTATCATTCTCATTATGAAATAATTTCACGAAGTTTAACCTGATGCAGTTAACAGCGCTAAATAGTTTGATATTTCGAAGGAAGTTAATATAGCCCGCAGCGGATTCATCTTATTTTTTTACATGTACAGTCCTCAAATTTTTGTTTTCCCCTATACTTCAGATGCATATTTCTTGGTTTAGCGTGGAATTTCTTTTTTCTTATATATGCCGGTCTGAATGAAGAGGCACCTGAAAAAATAAACTTACTATAAACTCATAGGTATTTGCATTTTATTTTAAAATCTACATCCATGCCAAGTTTCAGATTTGTATTCCTAAGGAAAAGTTCCTCAATACCTGACAAGGACGGTTACCAGTGTATTATTTCGGGTGGAATTTCTTCTCTTCTCTTTCCTGTCAAATGTGTGACTCGACTCAAACAGTATTCCATGTTTGCCACGGAGGTATCCCATGAAAGATTTTTTTTGGCATCTTTTGTCTGTGGCATGTGACCGAAATATTTTCGCACACAAAGAGCGCATTCGAAACCAAAACACGGAATGGACCACACTCTTCGTCCTCGGGGCCAACGATCTACGCCAACCTAATTTCGCGTTCGCTCATCGGGTCATTCATGACGCGACGAATCGATATGGCGGGGTCGTGTGTCCTTCTTATTATTTTTGGGTGTTGACCTCTTTAACACGTTCTCTGTTCGCGAGCAGTTATTATTCCTTTGATCTGGATACTCTATTTGTCGGGATGGTGCGAGTAACCGAGTCTAAAATATATTTTCCCCCAAGGAAGTGAAAGAAGACTTTGTTCCCCTGAAAGAGTGTTCACGGACATGGATATATTTGAATGCTGAGCTTCCTTTATAAATATATCTCCATAAAAATGCGTACAATCATACTTGATTAGAATGTTAAAACTAGAAATATAGGCCGACCGGGTTAGACTGGTGGGTAGTGCGCTCACCAGCTAACTCAAATGTCGCGGGTTCGAGTCCCGCCCAGGGCATGGGTGTTCTATTGTCCAAAAAAGGGTTTTATCTTCGAATTGAGGTGGTGATAAATGACCATAGCCATCGGCGTACCTTATGAACAATAATACTACTAATAGAATTATAGCAAGTATCGTAAAGTTATAGGTAGATTCATTTTGTGCACGTTCATGTTTTATCATATTCATTTTGGTAATCAAATATTTATCTTTTACTATAAATAGTAATTGATTTTATCCCATAATATTTTAAATTCCTGATACATTGATCTCATGTATGAAAGATGTAGTTTAAGAAGACATGAAGGTGTCATTGATAAATGGAAAAATGATCAGTTGACACTCTCTCGGAAGCCACAGAGTGTCAATACGAGAGAGTGTCATTTGTTTAGTGTCAAAACAAACCTACTTATTGTTAGTTTAAATGGTAAACCTTTGAATATATATTATGAATTATAAGTTGTTGTAAGATTTATAAGTTAGTTATAAGTAGTTATAATTATAATAGTTATGTTTTCAAGACAGGTAACACGTGATATTCCTGCATTATAATTTCCTATTTCAAAGTACACATGATATTATATCATCATAGCAATCCTTCAAAAGATATGCAAGAAAGCCAAATACAAAATTCATACTGGAGATTAAGATTTACATTAGTTTATAAAATTTATAATTTTATATAATTGAACTTGGGAGTAGGATGAATTTTCTTTTTCATTTTTTTGTAACCCATTGCTGTTATTATTAGTGACTATGAAATTTCTTCTCGGATTTATTTTCTGGGCTATTGGGTATTTTAATAATATCTGCCAGCACACCGTTATTCCGAAATTCAAGGAAGCTTTGAGAAGAAACAATTTCCGACCAATTTAGCTTCCTGTGTGAACGTGCATAAATGCTTGAGATGGTTCCCAAAATTAGTTTTGACAGAAGTACTAGGACGACTACTTGAACCTTACATAATTGGGAGTATCTCTTTGGAGTTACCCGAGAGAGCGTTGAGTACACATTGTTCCAAGCCGCTGGAAATAATTCCATATGTTCCTACAACTTTCGTTGTCGGATTGGTGACATATGATAATGGAATCTCACTAGTAACTTGAACGTGGATCTTGTTGGTAGAATTGAATGTAACTGAGTAAGTTACATCATCTCTAACAACGCGAAAATCGCATAAATACATATTTGTATATCTGATAAACATTAAACATATTCCAATAAATTTTGTAAAAATAAACCTTTCAATGGTGCATTTATATTGAAAAATAGTATTATTTTAAAACTCTAAACTATTTTTCCTACTTATGTGTATACTTGGGTCTTAAAGTTTTGAATAGAGAACTTATACACTAATCATTAGATTAAATATTAGGATTGGTTGAAGGAAAATTATTTATTTTTTAAGAAAATAAAACTAATTTGGTTCACCTGTTTCGTGTTTTAAGAATTGTTCGCTTTGAAATCAATTATAGCATAGTGTTAATAAAAAAAACAAAATTAATAGCAATGGGACAATATGTATTATAAAATATTTAATGTTGCTTATTTTAACTCACATTTTCTGAACAAATATCACCTCCGGATTTTAAATATTCTCAAAAAAATTTAAAAGGCAGGTATCTACTATATCAAGCAAAGGATTAATTGCGGTCAGAAGTGTATTTGTCATTAAATATACGATTATATTATAAAGACACTTGAATTAAATTAAAGATACAGTATTTTATCGTTAGGTGTCAGTCATGAGGACTGATCAATAACATTAAAATTAAACTGATTAAAATAAATCTCTTTAGGTCCTTTGCAAACGCTATCCCCAATAAAGAATTCTATTTTTTTCTCTGAGGAATGTGTATATTTTCCATGAAATTTAACTCCAAATCGACTTCAGATAAAGAAAGAAAGGTTCTTATGGTGCGTTAGTGTAGGGTTTCGTATTGGGAAAGGAACTCCTGAGCCCATAACAGTAAAACAAAAGAAAAATCTCATTGTGGAAGAGAAGCAGTCTTGACAATCTACGTGAGTAAAAGTGTAGAGGAGGTATACTTTTTTCCGTAATAATATATTGGATTTTTTTATTGAATAAAAATCTCTGTTTTAAGTAAGAATAATGAGAGATGAATTTTTAAAACGGTGTCGGTAACTAAGGAGAAAGATGAATAGAGAGAAAAGTAAATGGTATACTAGAAAATAAAGTAGGTGGGAAGAGAAGCTTCAAGACAGATTGTTATAGTGAAAGAGGAAAATAACAATCATCTGTTAAATAAAGAGCATTTCCAGTCACTTTCGTTGATCTAAAATAGAGGAAGATGAATTCTAAAATGCTTTAATGTGCCAAAAGTTTTTTTTTCTCAAGTGAAGTCGGGTGTATCTGACTTTATGCTTGAGCCTACGATAAGTGTTTGGGTACGTATATATCCGCATTTTTGTGTAAGTATAACTATATATCTAGAAAAACCAGTTCAGTTCCCGTCAAAATGAAAAAAATAAGCTTGTGAGTAATAAAAGTCTAGAATTTCTTTGCTGGTGTTCTCTTATATCATTTGCAAGATTGGTCTTTAAAATTTCTCGTTATCCTGTACCTTATTCTCCGCGCTTTGCATCGCTCAGTAACTGGATTCCTTTGGCGTTCACATACATATCCTTAACTTTCCTCCTTTTAGCTCTTATAATGGGACGTGATGTAAAGCAATAGTCGTCAAATACCACAGATCATATGTTTCATACTTTATTATTATAGATATTGATCAGCCAATCGAAACAACTATCAGCTCTCAACAATATTTCTCTTCTCAGTGTTCAGGTTAATATCATTTCCCCGGAATACTTCCACATGTTAACACGTAGTTGGCATCGGACCTGTGACCTAGGATTGGAGAAGAAATAGTATCTAAGGACACCTTAAGACAATCATTCGTGCATATATCATTTTAAGAGCCAGTAATGGTTGTTACACCGTGCAGTAAATGTTTCTCTTTCTGGCAGGAATGATCCTTTTTCGCCGCTGTGACCCCTGAAAAAAATACCTAAAACCACGCGGTAACTTTTCGCATTCATCTTCCTGAGCCGTTTCAGCTGAATGAGGTGCACATCGAGTTCACCAAACACCAGTCTCCGCTAACATTCCCTGACTTTTATGTGTGTCATATGGCACATAACTAATATTTATTGCCCAAGTTGTACCAAAAAGGGAAATATCTGATACCCTAAATTTTAATTTATCGGGTCCAGTCTCAAGAGTAGAATTTCAGGCTTAAAAACTTTTTAAATATTTATCTGTGTATTTGGTTTAAATGAAAAAATATTGTCCTTGAAAACGTGTTGCATTGCTTAGTTTTTACACGTACTTCGTCACAGCTGATTTTCATTGTAACGTAAAAGGGATTTATTACCATATTACAATATTAATAACAATTCTTAACGATAAATATAGGTAATGTCTTATACGTTAAGTGGGTACAACTTGTTGTGGGTCTCATATATATTTTATCGAAGTATCGCCTGTGGTTAAATTGATGGCGTTGTTGTGTAAGATCATCATTAGCTAATTACATAGCTCAGTTACGACTGGGATTAAATGTAAATTTGAATTATATATTTTTTGAAGGCCACCAGTTATCTCAATTTTCCTTCCACGTATTATTTATAAGCTTATAATATCTGTCTCCATTATTATGCAATCATAACTCATCAACCTTTTACATAAACGTACTTCCTGTGAAGTTGAAACATAATTTTGCTTACTTCGGACAGATAAATCATTCGACTATCATAACTTATTGTGTATGTGACTGTATTCCTGTATATTATCTCGTTTCCTAAAATTGTATCACTCCATGGAATATGAAACTTTAAGCTTGAAAACGATGCTTGAGATTTTTCTATTTATGTCCGTAAAGTATGTCAATGATGATCTCACACACATCTAATCTTATGCATACGAAGCTGTGCATTTATATTTGGATAATTTTTAACCTTACCCTTTACTATTTCCTGTGCCAATACATAGTGTATACGTCGCTTATTGCCATACTGCTCTATGAATTTATATTGATTTTAATACACTTGGGATTAGGACTATATTTGGTATAATGAGACGTTTGAAAACAAGATATGAGGTGCATTTACATGGAATCATGAAAAAATATCAAATGAGTGTGAGCGTTTCTTATGATCAGGTCCATAAGTTATACTAATGATTTGCTGGCAAATCTGTCAGGCGATTTGCTGTTGGTCTTCAATTTCATTGAATTAACATTTTCAATTCAATAACTCAATAATAATTCTCAATTCAATTCAATAACTCAATTATAAATATAAAATAATTCACAATACTCTCCTTATCAAGTCATTACTGCAAGATAATTTCTATCCACGGTAGTATCCAAACAATATCATCATTAAATTCCACTGGTTCTTTAGTTAAGGTTCACATATCAGAAAGCAAGGGAATTCGATTTTTTGAGAGGAAACTTCCTCAACCTTTATACAATAAATTTTCATTGACAAGATAATATCTTTAAGGGAAAAGAAATTGTTTAAATAATTTTTTCTTCATAACCATGAAATAGAATTATCATTCCGAACCTTTACTGAAAACTTTAATAACATCCTGTCACTCCCTCGTTGTTGTGCATTGATCTGCTAAACTTATATTTTGACACTATTCTTGACATCGCCTGTCAACAGTCTTCAAAAAATCAATTTCAATTGAAAAGAGAGTGTACACCTTTTCACATAATGATTTCCATCCTCTCTCCCACTTACTTTTTTACCACACGTTTTCCAAAGATTGTTCTGGTTTTCAAGTAACATGACAGGAATGTCATTGGGTTTGACGTATCTTAAAAATCTTGACGCAGATGACTTTAAAACTGTACAATACACACATCTAACACTTCACAGTCTTGCATCACATGGTCAATTTCAATCCAGGGAAAATATATGTATGTGTATACGATAACGATGCGTAGACATCTAGTGGCATGGTACTTCTTCAAATGTGTAATAGCTACTTCAGAATTAAAACCTGGAGCTTACAATTCAAAGATTGGATCGAATACCGAGACGTAAAGCTCTCCTCGTACTAATCCCGAGGTGGTATGGAATTCAAAATTTCAAACTCCGGATCCCAGTTCCTCCCCATGGACCCCCACAGAAAGTTACTTCAGCTTAGGTCTAGCTGGGAACGTTCGAAAGCAGTAAACCTGCATTTGAATAAGAGTACATTCCTCCCCTGGGAGTACTCGGGACGGAAACTGAACATTAAACAGACTAGCTAGCCACCAGGTTGTATTTCATAGTCACTGATGAGTAAATACGAGTGAAAAAACGTCATTCTCGATGGAGAAAAGGTGAACATTAGTCACTGGCCGAGAGTTTAATGTCGTCTTCATATGATTTAAAACTACCATATGTGACATCAATCGTTAATAATCTATAGACACTGTAGAGTGAGTTACTACAGTTGGCGGTAACTGAGGGGGAATATGATTTTCATGTGTTCAGAGCTCTTTACCCGGAACTTAAAACAAACGGTTCACTAAATTCACACTTTGAGGTTGGATTTATAATGTTTCTTTCCCACTTCCATGCAATGAATTGTGACACAAGTGAATCCACGACGTTAAGGGATTCATCGATTGGAGTTTTTCAATGGTGCCTTTCGGGTTATCAACGGGTAGCGAAGAATAGAAATATAAACCTTTCCAAGACAGTGCAAATGCGCCGCGAGGAGTAACGGTTTACTCCTCGCGGGGCGGTTTACAGGTGTGAGCGTGAGGTCACGAATTCCCCCTCTTCCGCGCCGAATCCTCTCTCCCCCTCCCCCCCCCCTCACTCTCTCTCTCTCCCCCTCTCTCTCACGCCGCGAAAGCAAACGATTAGCCTCGCTCTTGATACCTATGAAATTACTGAGGGTACTCGATAAAGGAAAGCGACTCGAACTCCGCCCTTTCCGAGACTCCGTCACCCGTGGGGGAGGAAAGTGTGGTTTTGAGTTTCGCTGATGAAACCCTGCGAGAGAGGCGGGTTTAAAGGAGTAGGGTGCGGGGTCAGAGAGGATTCTGGGATGCGAGGCGCGTGCGGGGTCATCCGACTACAAAGCAGAAGCGAATGGCGGGTCATTAAAGGGGCCAACACACGCGGGTCCGCGACAGTCTCACACCGGCGGCTCCCCTCAGACCCCCCCCCCCCCCCCCCCCCCGCCCTCCCCCCCCGCCCCCCCCCCTCCCCCGCGCCCCCCCCCCCCCCCCCCCCCCCCCCCCCCCCCCCCCCCCCCCCCCCCCCCTCCCCCCCCCCCC
>WURS02004173.1:0-12677 GCA_011762765.2 Rhinocypha anisoptera
CTTACTTCTAACGTCTCTAATAATTTGCCCTATATATCTGTCCCTCGGCCTTCCTCGAGGGGCCCTCCCCTCTATTTACTAATATTATATATATATATATATATATATATAAGTGAGGACATTTTGGTACCATTAAATGAAGACGCTACTACTTAGTGAAACTAGTGGTAAATAAAAGATTTATTTTTTCGGTGGAAACGCAAAGTGTGTTTATATTTTCTATCATAATGGAATTCACAAACTCTCGGCCTCAACTGTAACTCGTACGAATTCCAATGAAATACGACGTGCACACGGCTTAATATTTATACTCAATATTTATGTAACGTTTGATTATATTACGAAATTATTGTTTTTCCCATTTTTTAACCCTGCTATTGGTAATCTCATCTATATAATCCTTGCTTATCCCTCGCATGGCGAGCCTTAGATCTTACAGGTCCCCTGGTGATTCCTTCGCACTTTCACTGCACCCTACCAGCGCATGTTTTTCTTATTCCTCCCTCAGATGCCCATATGGTCCTTTCATTTCACCTTCTCAGTTCCCCTATCTTCCTGCATAGTATCACTAAGGACTATATCCTCGTAAATTATCTTTACATTTATTGAAACTCTTCAATTTTAAGCTTTTTCCGTGCGGTAGAGCAAATTTTTCCACTGTACTTTCCTTTTTAACCACGATACTTCTCACCTAGAACGGAAAAACATTCAACAGACGTTTCTATCATCATTTAAATATTTACGAAAAATATATCAAATGTCAAACCAACACCACATAACAAATACAGCATCTGAAAATCAATTTTAGTTTTCAGAATAGGAAAAACGGCATGAGGTTACAAAAATTTCCAAAAATACCATTTAAAAAATTTTAAATACGATTCATAATACGATTCAATTCGATTAAATACGATTCATAATTCTCTTGGACTGGACGGAAAGGGGCAAGACGATTGAACTAAACAATACATACTATCGTATTCTTAAATACTAACTTTAATCTACACTGTTGAAGTAGAATATCGTACCACCGTCAATAACTGTAATGTTTTAAAGAACGAAGTTAATTTAAACACCAAAATAATGTAACATCATAAGCATCGACTTTCAATTTCAAAGGCTATTTTATTCTCTCGATATTCCATTTTTTAAACGGTAACCAGCATACCATGAAATGCCCCCTTCTTCCAGAAATTGCACGCGTTACAAAAAAGTACCGAAGGATACATTCTTTCGTTTCCCCCATTTGTGAAGTCAGTTAGTCCTCGAGTGTGACGAAAGAGACATTGAGGCGAAAAATCGTGCCATTACGTGCAGAATTCTCAAAGAGTTCCGCCGAAGGCACGAGGTACAAGCATCATCATTCTTTTACACGAATGTGCTTTTTTATTCCTAGCCCAATTGAAACAGAGACACATAAACATGACGCGAGATATATTCTGAACTTCGATACTCAAAAAAAGAAAAGAAAAATCAATGAAGCTTGTACAAAATTTACACTACACATGAAAATAAGAGTTTAACATACAAATCAATTTTTGAAAAAGAAATTATTCAAATAAAATAAGTGGCCACTACTTGAGAATCACTCGTTCTATAATATCCCTAGTTGAGCTTAGGTTGAATTACAGGTTAAATTTATTATTCACATTCAGGAAGCTCACTTCCGCGACGAAGTAAGAAATATATTACAAGCCCCGACATACTACGGTAGATCAGATCACGTACATAAACTCAGAGAGATAGTCTGTCGAACAGATAGATATAAAAACATGTTTTCCACAAACAATTAGAGCCAAAATAAATATGACCACAAGTTCAAAGACAATAGTTAAGGTACCTAGGGTATGTATGTATGTCTTATCTTTCATGTTTCTTTTTAATTAAATTTTAAATGATTTTGTTCCCACATGACACATTTTCTTTCATCATTAATTTTTTTCTTCTACGCAGTTTCTCTCAATGTTAATTATATCTGATGTATGCACGTAGGACTGCATGTCTGGGGATGACTCACTCACCCCGTGCCGCACGCCTTTGCGTCGGTTTGCAGAGTATTATGTAGGCGTAGAAGAAAATAGTTGATCATAGTCTCTTAAAAATTGAAAGGCACCAAGTCCATTAAGGTCTTATCTTGAGTCCTAAGACTTGTGTTGCATGTACTAAATCATTTTTCAATTCATATTCGACGTTACTATACTCGTGTTCTCAATTCCCGGAGTCCATAACTACATTCCATTCTCTACTCTCCCCAATCCAATCACCATCAGTCATCTCAACAGTGAATTGTATAACCTTAGAAATGTCCTAAAGATTTGAAAAAGTCTTTCCTCTTTTTCTCGATATTCACTGCAAACTATTTCCACCTACTCTCAGTAAAAATTCTTCATTGATTTTTGGCGCCGTCAATTTAACCTTCGTCAATCATCCGGTAAACACTTTCACTTCTACCTATTTTTTCTATAGATGTTATTTCCCAGATGGCTCAGTATGGTAACGTGTATTTTTATGTACCTATAAATAAATATATATATAGCGCTACTTAAACATTCAGATAAAAAACATAGTTAACAAAGAAAAGAAACCAAACACTAACGATATCTTTTCTGTGTTAACAATGCTCTTTGTGTGACTGTTTAATTAGTGCTAAATTTACTTGTGTGAACCTTTCAACGCACGATATATATATATGAGTTCTCTAAAATGTTCCTTATTTAATTATGTATTTGTATTAGCTTGAGTGTGTATATATATATACATATATATATATATATACTTTTGCCGGACTATTTCTCTTTCAAAAAGAGTTAACCTTTCCTGAAATATTTTGCGCATCAAACTTACACTCATCACAAACAAATAATTACATAAATAAACATATATACATAAATATATAATTGATATATATATAGATATAATATAGATAATTGTAGCTCCAACACTTCCTCTAAGATCGATATATAAGTTTAGACTTATTAAGTAAAAGAATGCATTTACTTTTATATGAATAATTTTCATTTGAAATATATATATATATATATATATAAATGAGTTCTTTAAAGTGTTCCTTATACAATTGTGTATTTGTATTATTGTGTTCATCTATATGTAAATCGGACTATTCCTCATTCAGAAGTTAATCTCTCCTTCCAGTTCGACCTCAAATTTTTGTATTATTGGGAACATTTTTGCTTACAATATCAATATTTTATCACTCCTCTGGAAACGACTTACATTTTTACTCACCTCTGGTACAAAAAACAATTTAGCGACTTGCTTCTCAAACCAGAGAAAGATTAATGAATATCCACCGGTCGTGTGAAAATAAGTGGCAATATGAAGCAATCTTAGTGACATATACAGTCCGTGAATTCTAAGAAGAATTAATTCAAACAAAAAAATAATTTCATAGCAAGCGGTAGTCGTGTGAGCTGCTTCCGCAAAAATTTCTGAAAAATGGAGCATTTCCCACAAATTTCAAAGACGAAAAAAGGTGATAACGTTAGCTCAACTGGATATTTCCTTAAGGAGGTGCTGAAGTTTGGTGGTGTTGCATAATCTTTAAGTGTCGTATAAATTTTTAAGAGGAACGATGGGAACTACCACATTTAATTTTAAATTCTAAGGGGAAAATTCCTTAGGGTGTCGTGAATTTTTAAAATTCTGTGGGGAAATATAGTGCCTTATCCATGCATCGCTTCATCAACAGGTTTATTCAGGTTCCTCAGTTTCTAGGGAATTAAATATTTATAAAGACAGCCCTATCGCCTCCTAATGTTAGGATCGTTCTCCCATGAAATCATCAACATGGTTTTTAATTCAAACAATTGCTGTCGCTATAGAATCCTTCAGATTAAATTTTCGTCACATGTAGTATTTTAAGCCATCTCAAACTCAAAGTAATCCTGAGACGTGCCGTAATCATACCGTCCCAAGAGATATTTCGTTAAAGTGTGAAATATTAAAATCAAAAAAATTCTTTTTCGACAACGTGTGATCATGTTTGTGCAAATTATTACTCGTATTCTGTAATTACCGCGACACTTGAAATACACTAGAAATGAATAACCATAAATATTGCATTTGCAAAAGCTTTATCTATATCTGTGATTAAGGGAGAAACTACCTCTCAAATGATATAACTGGTTCATTATTCTGAAACTAAGGCCGAAACTTGTTTTTAGCCCTATTAACAAAATATGCCACTGGAAAAGCCTTATTTTAGAAATTAATTACTTCAGAAGGACTTAAGGGTTATATGAGCCTTAAGTCTTATGGTTCCAGGTTTCGTTAGTCTTTCAACTTAACTTACTGTTCAACCAACACATCCAGTTTCCTTTTTTAAACATAAAATTAGAATACACTAACCACATATGCATTTAGTACTGAAATTTCAGTTCGAAATGCGGATGAATTCATATGGTTTCCTGCATTCGTTCAAAATATATTTTCTTGAATTAATGCGTTTTTAATATGGAACTGCTTAAATTTCTCACATGGAAGCTTTCGACTTCAACCTGATAGAACACAGTGCCGATGAAACAAGGAAAAATAAGTGCGATGAGCAATTTTCCACGGTAATGCTTTATGAGCATCATACAAGCTCTTTAGTGTACGTATTCTAAACTCGCGATAAAATACTAAATTTAAAAGAGTCTCGAGCAAAAAGCAAAGAATTGATAAATAATTCAGATAATTTACTGGAAAAATATTCAACAACAGGACCAGAACAGTATTTTTAAGGTATAACTTGTCACAGATTCTACTATGGAAATTAAAGCTAGAAAGCTAGAAATAAAGCGCACCTGTGTAATTTGCAATAGCGATATGCTTTAAAAGGATCAATGTTATTATTAAAAATGGGCCTTCACAGTTAATTGGAATTTATCTCGTCAACTATATGGGGCATTGAAATCCAGACTTCTAAATACCAATCAACGGTAATTGAAAACTGTTTAACGACAATATTATGTTGATGATTATTTAGCCAAGCCACCACAATACGACTTCATCACTGAAATAATGTATTCAGGTCACATAGGAAAAAAACTACGGTAGCACGAATTTTCAAATTAGGATATACAGAGACAAGTTTGTAATTCCAAAGCGTGAAAACATAATAGCATGACAGTGGTGTTCGAATAGAAACAAGTAACTAATCGACAGCCTTTCTAAAGATAATAATCAAACAAATTTACGTAATGGCCAATGAGGTCCCGAAAAACGTACATGAAACAACACACACATATACAAATGATATATGAGATAAGTATGCTACAATCGCCTTTTTATCTACTCCAAAATGATCCTTCCAAAATAAATGACCTGTAATGCTGACGTCACATTTTGTCCCTCACATTCTGTGAGTCACCAACAATATAAGTTGCGGCTAAGGTCTTCAAAGACTTATATGTCGCCCGTAAAACGAGAACGGGATGAAAATAAGGTTTCAGTATCAAAATTATACTTGCTCTACGACTACGTTGTTTAGGTGGCGGACTGTGATAAGACAAAATTAACATTAATGTCTACCAAACATTCTTTTTAATTTTACTTGGGCTTGCCTAATCTGCCATGTTATGTTATTTGGTCATTGTTCCCTCATTGCAGCTTGATACAACCTGATAATAAAATATGATATGGAACAGTTTTACCTATGTTTCCCCATTAAACAGTTTCACCTGTTTTCCAACGGCATTTTTGTCAGATGAAGTCAGTGGGTATACTTAAAATTTATCTAATTTCGAATTACTTTCTTCAAATGTATCATCCCAGACACCTCTGTCATTTGCAAAGGGCATTTTCAAAGTAACTGAAAATCGCTTTTGTCTTTTTAACGTATACAATCCAACAAAGGGCCACATTCATTGAGGACATACTTAGTCGTACACATAAAAGTAAATATAAAAACTGGACTTAATAAGTTATACTGTAATATTTCAAATCTTACTTCTCCTGCATTGCAGTGTTTCCCATTCTTTCTCCAAGGTAAATTATGATCCAAGATTTACTTGTAATCATTCACCCATCCAGGGAAAATTGCTATCTAATGTGATCGAGAACCAACTACCGTCTTCAAGTATCCCCCCGCATTTGATCCATTCGAATTTCATACAACTTTCGAAATTCGATGTTCATTTATGATATGAACAACGGGTCTCTGTCATATGCCATCGATGTCTAATCAGAATTGGCTGTTGCCTCATTTGCTCCAAAACAAAAGGGCATAGGTCGACGGAGAAATCTATCTCAGACGTTAATTAGTGGAATTTAACCACTGAGGAAGAAAATGAGAGAGATTTAGCATTACATAGAAAGGCTTTATTTATAACAATCTATGTTTGGAAAAATTGTGTCATATGAAGATGACATTAATTTGGAGTAACCTATATAATGAGAAATAAGAAATTTCCCTAAAATTTCCACAGTCTACTCGTTTTCTATTCTTCATCGAGTATGCACAACACAAACCAAGAAGGGAAACCACAATCATCACAGTTGTTCCAACATTTATTAATACATTTTCCCCACGTGGCGGAAAATAAGTATAAATAGCTGTGTTCTTCTGAAACTACCCAACACGAAGAGAAAACAAAAAAAACACCCTCCGCTACTGCTTCTTTCACTCGCTACATATAATTTCCCCCTCCGTACCAACTTTTTCAATTCTTTCGCCATTTGGCAGACATTTCTATTTCTATAACTGCCTATACTTCTATGCCGTCATAATTATCTATATATCGTCAACGTCTATATTTCAGGGCATCGATTCCAGATTTTAGTCGGCACAAACACCATTCAAATTTTTCAATTTCAAAAGCACTGGGTTTCAAATACCCATAACTGCCAGACAGCGTCTCATTGCAGGGGAATTGCCAGTGATAACCTGTATTTTTCATACGCAAATGAGATTACAGGCACGACGACGACTAGCCAATCTAAAATTACACCATTCAGAATCAGGTGTGGTTGCTTAACAGAACGAAGAAGAAACACTTGCAATTTCCACTTTTTTTATTGCAATTGGTTTCGGTTTACTACGCCGTTTTCCGGTCTTGAAAATGGTACCGTACACGGAAACCAGTCGAAATACCAAAGTGGAAATTGCGACCGTTTCCTTTTTCCTGGTGATGTTCGACCAGGCTCCCGCATTACAACAAGACAACGTATTTCGAAACGTTTTCAATGACACCAAAGAGCTCTCTCGTTCACACTATCCAAATGATCAATGCCCAATATTTCCCCCCACAAATGAAAGCACGCTGCCGTAGAATATCTGCCGCAAACTGAAGAAGAGAGCGCGACGATTCGGGGTGTCTGTCCGCGTTTTCTCCCCTCCACTCCCCTTTCGAAGGGAACGGACACGCCGGCCGCCCATATGGGTGTGGGCGAGAGAGCGGGCGTTGGGGGGGGGGGAGGAGGGGGAGAGACCGTGGCCCACATCGACGTCCCAGCCGCGCCTTCCCCGACCTCCGCTCCCCCCCCAAATCACAGTGCATGGCTCTGGAGGGAGAGAGGGGCGGCGGGAAAGCCTGGTTTCTTTATTCCTAGGCGTGATGCATGGACACAAGAGCACCACCGTGGACTGCTTTATGCAAGCTCCAAATAGGCGGAAGGATAAAAGAGGTAGCAATTTGCGAATTTTCCGCAACCGTGAGAGCGGGCGCCGGCACACGATGTTTTCTTTTTTTTTGTTTTCCTTTTTTTTTTTAGCGGCCGGCCGTACGTGTGCATTCTAATGCTCGGACTTTAGAATATGTCATGCGGTGGAAAACATAAATCACCGCCCTCGAAATTACCACTGCAGTGAAATGGGGAAGTATTGAAAGTGAGCTGGGAAACGAGTATCATTATTTTTTTCTGAACCACAAGCATAGAATCTATAATAAATACCGGGTTATCAAACGGTCCCCGAACGTTCCGTGGGCCTAGAAAATACAAGGGAGTAGAATGGGATGGGGCAGAAAAGTTTCCACCCATGAATTTCGAAAAGTTTCGATAATAATCCACGGTGAACGTCAGACAATATTCATTTCAAGTTGAAAAATGGGAGCCGTATTTTTAGAGATTCGTTTGGCCGTAAAGGGGAATTTTGCGAATTTATGATATTGTAACGTCCATCGTCTATTCTAAGTATAAATACAGAATTGCTGAATGGCCAGGAAATCGTATTTAAAGGAAAACTAAGGAATATCATAATTTATTGTTTTATACGTGTGATACTTACACTACTGAGGCGAGGCGACTTATTTCCTAATTTAAAAAAGCATTCACACTCATATTTTCGTTGGTGAGGGATTGAACAACCTTTTCATCGTCTAAAAATTTTTATTTTTAAGTTTTCAACCCATTGACTGATTGTCAGGACGGTTGCATATATAAAATATGTATAATTATGACATCAAAATTTACCCATATCACTTAAAACGAATGTATGGCCAAATATCATAAATAAGTAGCCAAAAATTGTATTATATTAGGGAATATGATTTAAGGGTGATAGGATATTTAATAGATGTGTCAAAATGGAATATTTCATAATTTTAAATAAAATGACAATTTAATTGTTGAGAGTTTGGAGTAAATTTGTAAATATAAGGGTACGATTAGGATCGTTGATGAACTTATTTCACAGATCGATTTAGTACTTATTGGCATAATAACAAGTTAATTTATTTCCCCGTAGATTTTCATTAATCTCAGATCTTACTTTAAATGTCAATTTGAAATGACTGAAACGAGATTAAATCGAAAGAGAAAAAATTATTTATAAAGAGAGAAATAACACACGTATATGCCACCTGAGGTTTCTCTTTGGACTCTGCAATAGTTTCTTTCACTTTGTCAAGAAACTTGAAATTTCTTGACAGAACGACTTGGTCATGCATAAAAAAACAACAAACTCAATCGTGTGGAATCGCTTCATTGCGAAACATGTACAGTAAGCAGTCAGAGTAAGAAAATATTCCACCTTGTGAACAAACACCTTTCGATCACATTACTAAGTACAACATTTGTGTCGGCCTTACTACCCACCGAGGTAAGAGGATGGCTGGCATAAAGGTTTCGAAGTAAAAAAAAAGCCGGCTAACATAAAGGTTTCGACGCAAAAAACCCAAGGAAAGCCGAAAGCAGAGTGGAAAGATACGACAACGTCCTTAATCGCCCCTTTCTATTACATCTCAAAAAAATGTAACATATGGGGAGAAATTAGGAATGAACTTAAGAAGAGAACTGATTACGTGAGTCATGCTTGTGGTTGACAAAGCGTATGAGATCAATCATCCCAAGAACTCACTGCAGTCGTCGTAGATCACTTGGAAGAACGAGCGTGGTCTGAAGTTGAAGGCGAAAGATAAGGAACGAGAGTAATGATTATTCCAAGCAATAGGGAGACAAAATAAAATTAAAACCATGTCGTAACATAACATTTGGTTCGAATTTAAAAAGGAAACGGGCACTATACTGAGGAAATGAGCCATTAAGGCGAGTATACAAGGCGGGGAGGGGTAAGATAAATTGATAAACGTGAAGAAGTTTTGTTATGATTATAACGTTGATGCTAAGGGTTTCGAAACCTGTCCCATAAAGCAAGACGATGATGATAGTAGATAGAAGGCTTTGAAGGTATAGGCGTGCGTAGGAATGGAAACAGCATTAAGAAGCATTGTGATTCTGAAGGTAGTGATAGCTGGAAGAATTATAGGCAAACAGGAAAGAGACCGGAGAAAGTAAAGCGCATTCTGGACAGATGGAAGGTCGTATGAAAGAGGAGGCTTGAAGGGCTGAAGCTGTTTACGTGGTGCAAAACTGCTTTGGAAACCCACGATAACCTTTAACAGTTTTTAGGAACCGTCCAGAAGCTGTCTCTAATAGTTGGGCGGCCTATAATAATAAAAGCGACAGTTAAATAGGGCGTGGAGGAGGAGATCGAGATAACCTAATCCCTCCTGCTTACACAGTGCCACAGTCTCCCACGAACACGTAGGGCGAATGAAATAAATCCACGGCGGTTTAGCAGATATTTTGGGAATGTAACGTTGTGTGAAGGAGCAAGGGAAACCCTATAAGACAGCGGACGTGCGCGAAGAAATGGTGTGATGGCTTTAGCCACCGAGGTGGGCGGGGAGGAGAGGGTAGCAGTGAGCGAAGGGAGCGCCGCCCGCTGAGGGGGAAAAACCGTAGAGGCCTTAAAGGGAAGGAGGGGCTCCCGGAAGGCGACCACGGAAGAAGGAGCGACAGAGAGAGAGAGAGAGGATTCCCGTAGAGCAGCGGAAACTTTTCCGATTTCCGAGAAACCAAACACTTTCACGGGGAGTCTAACGCCCCTTTTGCCGACAAGTCCTCCTGCCCAGGGGAAGGGTTAAGGAATTAATCAAAAAGGAACGAACAAAGCTCAACAAATTGCCAATCCTGATGCCAGTCAGCTCTGGCGGTACCATTTTGAAATCCGACAGCAAAGCCTTTCTGCGCAGTTGAAAGCGAAGAGTCTTAATCCCTCCCATCAACCTTCCAGCCCCCACGCGCCACGATATGTCCATACTCGGATAAAAGGCTCGCAGTAGGGCATTCGGACAAATTAACTAATGCAAACGCTGATCCGCAACTGAATAAATAAAAAGAAAATCAAAAATAAATCCACTCCTCCCGCACTAACTAACACTTCACCAGATATAAATTATATAAATGAAATTTTCTGTACTGGAGTTGTTTACATGGTGTGGACTCGACCGACTGAGAAATAACTATGAATGATCGAAAAATTATTTTCGGGCTTCCCTACGGGTATTGATGTCTCAATGCGTCGACATTTTCGCCAGCCATACAGCTGGGGTATTCAGTCTTAAGGTTGACTGCAGCGATTTCCGTCACATGTAGAAAAGACACGGGGAAGAAAAAACAAAAATAAATATCATATTAAAACGTGGCGGAATCTTCAAAAACAAATATTATGAATTATGATGGTTGAAAGTCTATTCTTATGCAACCCGTTCCCTTGGCAAACCCAGTCTAATGGTTCAACGCGCAAATGAGGCGACTCGGGCTTACAAGTTATTTTAACTCATTCCCCACTCTTATGAATGTGAGCGCAGGTCAAAAAAATCTCATATCAAGTCAGCTAACCTATTATAATAATCACTTAGAGAGTTAACTGGCCTTGCAAACAACTTTGGTCATCTTTGCAGTTTTTGTTTGGCATTGCAAGTAGAAAAGGTAGACCATTTCTCAGAAGTTTAAAAGAAGAGTGCTTATCTTACGATGACAATTATGCGAGGAGGTTAGTATTGCAGAATTCCTTTAGAAATAACACATTATGAAATTGTTTTAAAATTCATACGGAATATATACCTATATTATCTCCTACAAATATGACTCTCTCGCACGACTGAAATCTTCATGTAATATAGTAAAAATTAATAATGAATCCAAATCACAAATATGGGCTTTTTATTTGGAAACCGGATGCCATTAAAAACTTATTCTTCCACCATAACGACACATTCAACATATTTTTACTGGTCACTATTTTATATTATGTGATAACTACTCTTATCTTATTTCTGGACAATTACATTTCATTTATCTTTTAGAAATAAGAAACAGCGAACGCAACAATTGGTCTAAATTCTTATTTCTAATCCCTTGCAAATAAAGAAGGTATCTCTCCGTTAATCCGTAAATTCCAGCCATCCTGAATGTAGTGGATAAAAAAATGCAAAAGCATAGCTATTTCATTCGACAACAAGTTCGTTGGAAACATTGCCGACACGCAAATTTATTGAAAATTCGGTCTTCCAAATAAATCGTGGAAGTGAAGTCAAATATCAAGTTTTACATGAAAGTTATTAGAACGAATAACTTAAAATTATTACTGAGGAAATTTTAGGCGCGTCGAGTAGACCAAAGTAGTTAATTTAAATAAATCATGGAACTAATTATAGTTTGTAAGGTTAACCAATATGAACGTTTTTCAGTTAACCGTACTAATACATTTTTGTGGCCAACAGTTTTGGGACGCATTACAATTAAAATTCATCCACGAAAAAAATATTAGTGACGGTATTGTTACAATTAAATAACTTATCAAATTATTATTTTAATATGTAAGGATCCAACCTAAGTAAAAAAATAACTGACGTGTTCCGCGTCATAAACTTCCTCCTATGGCGTAGTCCTATCAGCGCTCTCAAGCTCTTCAGACCGGGAGGAAAGGGGATGAAAGGCGTTGGGAGGAAGGGGTCCGAACTTTCACGTTTTTTAAAACCTCAAATTTCTTCAGAAATATGCATTGTCAATTTTACATAACTTTCTGGTGTCCAATACGTAATTAATTTAGTCCACTGTCGTAATTCAATCAATATAACCCCGATCCTTGGAGATTCATCACCCTAAATTGCCTCTTTCCGGGATTATCTTGAGGCAAAAGGACGAGGAAGAACGGGAGTAACCGTAATGCAAAGTGAGGACAGGACGATGATGGCGTTTCAGCTGTAATTCCTCCCTGCCCTCTCTTCCCTGGATCACTGAACGATTAATGCCACAAGCCCCACTTCATCCCGTCTCTCAGTTCATCTGCTTCGAAAATCAAACATGCAGATTTTGCTGCGTCTATCAAAACCCATGGGGGGGGGGGGGGGCGAAAGATGAATACGCCAGATCGGAAAAGCAAACGTCTG
>WURS02004193.1:0-12676 GCA_011762765.2 Rhinocypha anisoptera
GCAGGCGAAAGTTGTTTTTGGTCCGAGAATTTTGTCCCTCCGTGCTGCCATGAACCACTTCTTGCGAAGTTCTGGATCTTTAGGGCCATTAAAAAATAACTTATCTGGGTATTTCACAGTAGTACTCTGGCAATTGGGCACGAAACAATACCTATACGATTTTTTCGATTGCGCCATGCTTACAGTTAACTCAAGAAGTAAGCTGATCAAACAAAATTTGTTATGCACTGACTGCTATGAACCACTCAAGGGAAGCGTAGCCTCTATCAAGTGGTGTTTCGTCACATCCGGTTCGCGGGAAAAATGGTCCGTTCGAAATCTCTTTCGAAAATTCGATTTTTGGACGACGATTTCTCGTTCATTAGGTATCACAATAAGCTGGGATAAATATTTTTCTTCATTAAATAAGACATTCTTTCAATTTAATAATTAAAAAAAAATTATGCAACTGGCCCATTGCAGGTTAGTACTCCAATTGCCAATGCTACAGGTAACAATTAGAGATTTTCTGTACTCAGACTTTAGAAAAACACATTTTCAAAGATTGTACATATTCAACCAAGGTGGAATCTTAGATTTGTAACCAACGTAAGGTTAGCATTAAATTCACTAGAAAATAAAAAAAAAACCTACTATTTATATTATCAATTTAACAAATGGTTGTGCTTTTAAAATTGGTCTCTTTGTTATAAAAATGTCCGTGAACCAAGTAACCAGACCAAAATGAAAAAGTTGGAATGAAAGCATCAATAACAGTTCCACCAGCCATATGATAAAGGGACTTGATATTCATATTCTCACATATGTGGATTGAAGTGAGGATATTTTTCTGATCTAAAAAGGAAAAATATTCTTTTGAGTCATGATCAAGATTCATTGTATACAAAGGACACAATGCTTTGAATATTGATTTAATATTTTTACAAATGACCAGGAAAGGTCATATGCAGTGATTGTCTTAAGAATTTAGGTATCCCAGTGAATTGGGAATAATAAACAGTCAAGAATGTTCAATGTGGCAGGAAGCTAATAAGCCACCAAATCCAAGATTGAAAATTTCGACAACTTGGACATGTTGAATGGTAGATATCTAAGGAAAAAATATACAAACACTGACTTAAAATGTGAGAATAATCCCACTCCTGCAGACATTGTCCTTTTCACTGACCAAGTTATCATGAACATAGTGCACCTCATTGAGGTACATGCTCATTAAGAAAAGATGAAACACATCCACCTCCCTCTCATAAGCATAATCACGGCAGTACTCACTTGATTATGGCAAGCTCCTCCTCCATGTCCTCCTCTGTTGTACCATCCTCCTCCAATGTCTCCCTGCACAGCCGCTCTGCCTCACGCAGCTTGGCCTCCGTCTCCGACCACTTGCGCTCCCCCAAGAGCCTGCATGCTCTGTTGTAAGCCAATTCATACGTATGCTCCCTCAGCTCTGGCAAGTCTTGTGGATTCTTCTGTGAATGGAATTATGTGAGTGCCACATGAGCAAAGGAGCCATTTTGTTAGAAAACGCCTTCCCGGTCTGCAAATATACTAGCTTCTCTAGTTCTTTCCTATCCCCAGAGACTAACAGTGTGACCAACATAGCAGAAAAAATCCTTCCGTGCAAGTAGTCTAATCATGTAGTATCACCAAAAACATTTAACACTTTTCATTTAAAAAGAATAGAGAAAGCAGATAGGCCTAAGAATACTGGTAGAAAAAATGAAACAAAAAAACATTATATGAAGTATTTGTGGACTTAGAAAAGGCAATTGATAATGCGGAATGGAATAAGATGTATAAGTTGATAGAGTAACTAGTATTGATTACGACAGAAAAGTAATATTCCAACTCTAACAAATTCAAAAGAAGGATTAAAGGATTCAAATTATCATGTGGGTCATCATGGCATAATTCAGTCATTTAGTAAGTGATTACATTTTAACAAAAGAACTTTCAAATATTTTAACATGAAAAAGTCATGGAACTAGGATAGCTGTCACTTAGAAAGAAAATGCTACTTCCATCTTTGAAGTAGTTTGCGAAAAATATATTGATTTACCATAATTGCTTCAGTAATACTTGTCTGGTATTTTTGTATTCAAATTACTCCTACCAAAGGTATTTTTTCCATTCTTGTTCTTCCAGATCCAATTTTACCCAGAGAATATCAATATTTATCATATTTTGAAATTAACTTTTATCAATAAGTGTAATATGTTCTTTTGGACTATTAACTGCCATACTAAATCCACCAGGATTATTCATGTGAGTCCTTAGTTACTCAAGGTTTTTACATATTTAATTACAACTATATATAGTAACACCTGTGATATTATATTTTGGGGTTTCAATACATATTGAAGTGCCTGTGGAAACTGATCCAAGTGGTAACATTAAGAAATTGGAATATTAACACAAATGTCTGAAATTTGAATGTAATGTCTCCCATTTTAGGAATGGGCACAATAAGAACCTTGATTTTTATAGAATTTCAACCAGAATTTGTCTTCAATTGTGATGCATCTAAAAAATTAATTGAGTTTGACAAAAACAAAGTGGGCTTGAAATTGAAAACTCACGTGGTTCCCAAAAGACAGATTAGCGACCACTGCAGCCAAATTAGTTTCTCGTTCATCTTCATACTCATCATTGCTGTTCTTAATTATGTCCCCATATACTTCCAGGCAGTCCTCATACCTGAATAGGTTCAAAAATGTAAGAATCGGTCAGCCGGATATTTAATAATATTGAGACAGTTCGAGGTAAACGAATTTTTACGAGATAAAGAAATAATTTTTAAGACCAGTTAAACACACCCACACACTAAGGCAGCAACATCCTATGAATCAAGCAAAAAAAAATTGGGGAAATAGAGTTAATATATTTCACTAGTACGAATAAATTACCTTTCCAGGCGATAAAGAATTTGCGACTTCAATTCCTTTAATTTCGGCGTTAAACTGGTGAGACAATTAATTGTTTTCAAGGCTTCCTGAGGCTGATTCAGTCTGTACTGGCAGTAGGCTTTTTCAAATATGAGTCCCCTGAAATGGAATACTCGGTTATGCTTCATTCTTCATTTCCGATACTATATAATTTAAAACAAAAATACTAACGAAGACAATTTTGTATTTTTATTTATAAAGTTTAATCCTTCTTGAAACTTCGACAACTGGATTAAGCTGACTATTTTACAGTGAAATGCTTTAACTTCATCAGGGTTATCGTGAAGAACTGGAAATAAAATAATTATAAACATAAACACCATGGAGGATTAGAAAAATATTGCCAAACATAAGATAAAGTAGTAATAAAAAAAGCTGATTATTTTTACTTTTATTTGCTGTCTTGATGGCTCTTTCGTACTCTCCATTGTGACCTAAACGATTTAATTCATTGTACAGAAAAGTTACTTTACTTTCCTTTGCAGATGACATACTGTACTAAACTAATGACGCGTGTACGTTGTCTGCCTGACCTATTAAAGTTTATACGCAGGACGACAGTCATGTGTCGACCAACCGGAGATCGGACATTCAGAGATTCACAAGATCCCATACATCCCACACGTTGTCCTTAATTACGAAATGGAGGCGCCACCATAGCCGTGATATTGCGGCGGCATAACAATAACTACATTTCCTAATGCTTCATTCCAAAGTGAATTTCCTATGTCCAGTGGAGGTTGTCTTGAGATCAAAAATTCAAAATCTTGTCTTGTGTGTCTGAAATTCCGAATTATAGAGCTCCCTTTTCTTTGATGAAATTGTCCTCGGACAGGTTTCAATTTTACTGTTCCCTTCTCGTTGCCCGGCCCTTAAGCATATTCTACAATGGACGTAAGCCGTATGACGCAAGCCGCATAGCCTGCCCTAAACCGTAAGAGGAGCCGTGAATAGATATGTATCTAATAGATATCTCCAAAAAGATATCTATTTGGCGACAAATATTAATTTTTAGCGTTAAAAGGTTTTTGGAAAGGAAAGAACAAATGCAGCTTGGGGAATTTATTTAAAAAACAATAATACAAAATACATCATGTAATTATTAAAAGTTAACAATATGAATAATAAAATTCATTTGTAAAAATATTAGTTCATGTACATTTGTCTTTGAATAGCTTCTGGGAACAATTTAGTCAAATAATTCTATGAATGAACAGTATTTTAGCAATAAAATGGAAATATCTCTAACAAGAGACCTCATGAACAATAGGGTTAGTTTTGAAGTTAGATCGAATGCAGCGTAGAACAGCTATATTTGTGAAAGTTTGTTACGAGAAACGTAAAAGTATAACAAGATTCTTGGAGGCATTAGGTCGGGAACCTCTTGCTGAGCATAGGTTGAAATGGAGGTTAAATTTATTATACAGATTTCAGGAAGATCAATTCCGCGAAGAATTTACAAAAATATATATCATAAGCCCCGTCATACTACGATAGGTCAGATCGCTTACATGAAATCAAGGGGATAAACTGTCGGAAAGATTGATATTGAATGTCATTTTTTCCGCGTACAATTTGAAATCAAAATAAATATGATCACAATTATGGATATAATAATGTATGATAGCTAGTTTACATGTTTTACATTTGTCTTCCATGTTTTTAAAATAAATGTTAATTGACTTTGATCCCACATAATATATATAATGTTTTTGTCATTGAAATTTTTGCATGCAATTAGTTTCCTTGAATGTGGACTACATATAAGATGAACATGACGCGATGGCTCACTCCCTGCCATAGGCCCTTGAGGCGGCTCGAAGGGTATTACGTCTCTGGAATACGCTGAAAGCCGCCTCAAGGGCCTGTGGCACTGGGTGAGTGAGCCATCACCTTGCATTCAGTAAACATTTTCAGAGGGAGAGCTGGCCTAGGATTAATTTCGTGTCGTGGGGGTTGGAGGAGGACTGACGCAGAGGAGTGGAACGGGAAGAGAAAGGGGAAGGTGGAGGGAAAGGACTGCGGAGACGTAGGTGGGACGAAGGAGGCGGGAATGTTGAAAATTAAATGACAGGAGGATTGAGATTTTCCGTTTATAAAACTACCGATGGCACGTGAGTACATGAGGATGTCTTGGAGCCGGAAGCCGAGGGTCTGGGAAGAGAGGGTAATGGGAGTAGAAATTTTCTATGTCCATAGAACGCAGCAGGTGTTAGCAAAAAGTAATTTTAAAGCTGAGTTAACAGTATATAAAGCTCATTTTGTAAACGAAAATGGAGATAAAATAATGTATTGTCAACATGAAGAAATCAGGGGTTCTAATTCTTTGGTAGAGCATTGCATAGAAAATGTCTGAACCGGGGAGACCACAAAGAACCACAAACCTTACTACACCACACACACTCATTATACTCATCATTCCCACTACGCCACGGGACCTGACACATTCGGATCACCGCCATCTTCAATAAACTCAAAAGCAGGAAGGTTGGCTCGGTGAAATTTCGACGTCTCGAAAAATATAAAACGCTTGGTTTAATTCCACAAGATATATTCAACCTCCGGTTGGTTCCGGTTTCGACCTCTTCAATGCATTATCAAGAATTATCTTAAAATATACATAGAAAGTGCCACGAACGCCTATAAATAAATATACAATTGAAGATGGAGGAAGGGTAAAAAAAGTTTTGGGGTGGAATTCTATATTACGACGGTGGTAAGTTATGAGGGTTTAACTATAACGTGGAAAGGAGAATAACTAATCCCGGGGGTGTGGGGGAGGAAACACATTGTAAGGAAAGTGAAAAGCTCAAGTGACGTCAGGTTCAAGGGTGACTAATCGAGTTACGGGGGTGGAGGTGGGGGGAATAGAATAGAGAGCAAGGAGGAAGGGGTGGGGTGTAAGGGATGAGGTCATTGAGAACATCTCGCTATGCCATTAAGGTGCGACATATTTCGCAATTTTCCAAAAAAATCAAGTTTCAAACCCTTGTCACTAGGATGCAGAAACACACACACATTAGCAGAAAAATTGGCGGAGTGAGCCTCAGGAATAAAATGTTTGCCAAACCTGTATTTGTTATCAAATGTCGCAAAAGTTTTAAATGTTACGATATTGTTACTTATTTTCATTCGCGGTGATTAAAGCAGTTACACTAAGGAATGTTACAACGCAGTAGGTAAACACAACTTATGTTACCAATGTCCGTCTTTTACTTAGAATTGAATAACAATTCACCAAGGGTCACACGGTTATAAACAAAGATTTTATGCTTATTTTTGGGAAAATATTTAAAGAAATTATAAGGTAGATTATGAATGAAGAGTAACCTTACCCATTTAGATTCCGGTGCAGGGATCTGGGAGAGAAGAGTGGATTGGGATATATCTCGTTTCCGATTCAACTGGTTAGTAGATTATTAACCAAGGGATCATTGCAATCATTATTTACAGCGGTATATTTGTTTGCTATGAGTTCATCATAAAAGTTATCGGGAGAGAAAGTGAGGGATAAGAGATGGCGTAGAAACGAGTAGAAAGCAGTCATTTTATGGGAGTGGTGACCAGCTGAAAAACTACTTCTACATATTACCCTGCTAGCCGCCGCAAGGGCGTGCGACAGGGGGTGAGCCATTTAGGAATGATGCTGTAAGTAAATGTGTTCTTGCGGTAAATAGAAATTTTATGAAAAATGTATCGGGTTTAGGCCAACCTCCATGGTAAAAGAGATAGAAGGGTGTAATAAATTAAGGAGAGGAAGGAACATATATCGAAGATATATTGGATCACCACCATTCCCGATTTTTCTATCCCACAATATAATATTTAACCCTCCCTCTTTTAATTTCTGATTAGAGCAAACAAGCTTTAACTACGAGAACTCCAATTCTTAATGCTATTCTCACCATTTCAAACACTTTATTTAGCACATTATTGGCAAATCGTATTGAAGTCACATACCGACTCATTCCTCTTTGCGTGTATTGGCTATTGGTTTTTACCATAAGCCTTAAATAAATCATGGTATGGTGCACAGCATTTCCTATAACGCTTAGATACTGAATTTGGAAATAATTCACGTCACGGGACAATTATTTGAAAAGAAATGACTCATTAGTGATTAATGGACATTTGTTACCTTACATACTTCATTTATAATAATATACACACTTATAATACTTCGCTGCTTTTATTATATTTCGGAATTGCGAAAGATACTACAAACTTGTAACTTAAAACTCGATAAATTAACCATCATCCTTCATATATTCGAGCACATAATGTACCAGAGGCGTCTTTGCTGGAGTGAATCGACGATTCTTGACGTCAGACACAGGACGATCTGGGCAATCCTACTGCATGATTGTTAAATATATTTTATATATAAAGGCAATTTTTCTACTAAGCACCACATCGGCTCGATATTATCGCGCGTATGAGAAACAGCGGCATGAATGTAACGTTACAGCTGACATAATTTTATAATAAAAAGTTATAATATTAGTTCTTACTCCTCTTGGTAATCGTATAAATCGAATAAGCGGTTATCGCGCAAATACGTATAATACAATTTTGAAAACAGCTCTTTTTCAAATTTCTGAAATATTTCCAGGCTCACGCTTTCTAACACGCATACACAACGAATCCGTCTCCTGTCTGACAACTCACCGAGCAATTACTCTGACGACAAGGCAAGAATACGCACATCTTTATTGGCTTGCTTCCTTTTTATCGGCAGCGAACTATACTGGCCCCTTTAGTTCATTATATGCTCGAAGTTTAAAATCGAAAACAAAAGAATATCGCAAAGAATAATTTTCGTTAGTTTTCATTGGTTCGTTTCATTCATGCAACACGGCAAACAGTGCCAGTTGTACATTAGCCAATGGGAAAGCAGAATTCAAAATTTGACCAGCCAATCACATTTTAGCAATTGAAACCTCTCACTTGATGCGTGGACTTTGTGCTGAGTGGACGTCGTGTGCCTCCTCGGACGAAAACGAGTACCCAAACGCTTCTCGTGGAGATGAACGCTCGAGATTCTCACTGAAGAGATTCTCTCACGGAGGGTCAACTTCTTCGAAAGTTAAGAAAAAATTCGTTATTTTATTTTAAATGTCCAACTCGTTTCACGATATGACTAAAGACAATCCGATCGTATACCTGATTCCCAACATAACGCAAGTGAATCAGAATTTGTGCATTACAAGAGTGGAGGCTTATACCGAAAACTAATGAAATTTTATTATTAACAGTAAATGGAGAATACTTTCTACGTAAATTTCCGCCGTGAACCAAAATCAATTTATTGTCTCAAGAAGAGAGACGGTGAAATCAAAATGAAATATCATTCCATAAATATCTCATTAAAATTGTAAATTCTTACTGGAATGGTATTTCACTGTCAGTTGATATTTTATAAATTCGTTTCCCTGTTAAACTTTGCCTATTAACCTTAATTGGTCAAAAACGCATTGGCTAAATATAAATTATTAACGAGAACTTGTACTCGTTTATATTGTTCTATGGCTCTCATGCGAAAATCTATCCTGTTTACGATCATATAATAAAATAGTTTTGAGTCATAATTAATACATTTTTTTTAAATTCATAGTTATTCTAGTATGAGTACACTCATTACAGACCGTTTTTTTTCTTCGGCTAAAATCCTGCGTGTATATCTTAACAATAAATAGGAGTATATTTCCCATGACTTCGTTGTTAGTTTTGGTATTACATAGTATCTATCTATGTGATGTGAGTGAACGGACGTACTTTTCAATCATCTGCAATGATTTTATCCATGAATAAATAAATGAAATTCGTTTGCTTGAAAATGTGATGGAGTCTTGAGGCCATGGAATCACATGAGTATGGAGTTAGATTTCAATCGCTCAAAAGTACAGGTTTAACGGCATAGTGTTCATATCTTTTAATTAAACAAATTATGAAATATGATTCGCTCCCTCTGAAAAACAAGAATTTTGATAGCGAGCCTCTTGAAAATGTGGAGTACTCAATTTCCAAATCTTCATAATTTTACTGAAAGGGAAAATCGTAGCCGACGATTGAAGAAAATGTATCAAGCAAACTTTTATTGGAAATTAACGTAAGATGTTTCATCCCCGTTTCAAAATGTTTTGTGATAATTCTAGCTTTCAAAGATTAACTCTGTTTGGAAATTGATTATAAATAAAATGACTATGATTAATTTTACTTTAATTTAACAATTAATTCCAGAGTACCTACCTGGGGTATTTTTACAATAATACCTGACTATAGGCATATTAATTTTTCTTAAGGAGATTCATCTGTAGATCACTTGTGGTATTTTACCAGATGCAAGACGTACAGTTGCCTTAATTATGCAGTCATATTTCACATACCATAGATTTATTTCGAGTTCGGGGATGCTTCTTGTTATACGACCAATAAAAATATTATTTATCTTTTCCTCTGAAAAGTCACGTTGTCGGATTCCGCGAATGTTTTCTTCCTCTGAGACCACTTGGGGTTTTGAAGGACGTTTAATATTGAACGTGAAGTAATTAATGTCTGAGAATTGATTTCGGAAAAAGTTTTCTGGTTATCTATAAAATATAATGTTCCTATGTAATATGCTGAAATACCAAAATATTGTACGCGTTTAAAATTTCGTTTAACTCCTCTTCAATCAATAATGTTGGATTCAAAGTCCTCACGACTTTCAGTCGCAGATGTATCTGTGTGATAAATGCATTGCCTACGAAGAAAGAAGAAATCACAATGACATTTTTTAAACCAACGCTAAGATTTGTTGTAATTATTTTTGTATTCTTATTGTATGAACCCATGCCCTTGTATTTGACGAGTATTACTTTTTACCAATACCCTGACAGCTGTTCGAAACCATCTGATGAATGATACAGCATAGCGAAACTAAAGGTGAGTGAAGTTTATTTATGTTTATGAACACACAGTTTCTTATTGTATCAGAATAATAATATGAAATTACGAAATCCGAAACAAGAAAGATATTTTTACTGACTCATCTCAGAATCATATTTTAAGCATTTGTTAACAGGGTGTAGTTTCACGAATATTTCGTCATTATTGAATTTATTAGACGTTGGTCGTTATTGCTAATCTGTCTTCCTGTGCGAGTTTTCAAAAAAGAACATTCATCTTCGAGTGATACAATATGTATTATTAGCACTATCCACATTATTCAAATATGGAAATATTTGTAGGGTTGAGCACTAACAAGGGGATCTACTGTGAGAAAAACAACTCGGAGTTATAACTATAATTATAATTACCTAAAAAATGTATAAAAACAAGTCATGGCCTTATTGTCCATAATATAATGTTGACAGTTTCCAGTTTTCATTGGGCACATGTGGAGACCTCGAGGCAATGAGACTTATCAGAGAAAAGGAATTTTTCATGTCGAACTTGCTTATTGAGACGAGGGAGTTATATAACGCACCAGCTTTTGGCCCGTGAATGAATAAGAAAATACGAGTAAAACATGAACATGGTACTTACAGTAGAGAAAACACTTGTTATCCATAGAATAATATCACTGCTATGTGCCAACGTCTTGAAGTTTTTAAGTATTTCACAACACACTTCACGTGGAAAAATGACGTCACAATGCTCATGACTTAACATTAACACTCACTGGATATGGATTCCTATCACAATTGAAATTCACGTGAGATTACAGCTAGCACTAGATATATATACTTTACACAGGACACTTCTCCTAATTTTTCACATCGTACTTTCCTGAGCTGAAGAATTGATGAAATGGAAGAGGCCCCTCCGGGAAATGAGTGCTTCATGATGGTTCTGAAATGATTTTGAGGACACGCGATTCAATCGTTCGCCATTATGCAAAATTGTAACTTTCCATATTCCATAGCATACGACTCACTTTACATGAAAAGTAACTTAAGAGTAGCAGTTACTAATAGGTTGTTCAACCATGGTTCCCTAATGAATAACTTTACGTTAAACCCCTTGCTCGCGTTTTCGAGTATTGTGAGCGACTCTCTCCTTCCTCATCTCTCACGTATGACCTCGACACTTTGGGAACACAACAGTGAATTGGAGGTATTTTTGAAAACCCCTCCTTATCTATACAATCCAATACCGAACACTCAGCATTAACGCAGAACTGAGTGGGTACGATTGCCCTTTCAGGGGAGGAGATAATTTGACGCGGAGGGAACACGTCTTAGGGGAACATTTTTCATCCCGACCCTCTCAAACACCGCAATTCACCTGAATATACTGTAAAGTACAATGTTCTTCATCTGTCATGGCCACGAAGTGTATCCTGAAAGATTTCAGTTCATTCAATTACTGAAAGACTTTATAATTTACCATAGCCTTACAGCGTCGTTATCATTTTCGGTCTGACCTTTATGAAAACTTATGGAGACCGCGTTACTGACAATAAAGTAGCTGCTAATTTGATCATGAGTAAAATAGTCCTGTCTAAAATGAGTTCAAGGAATCATATTCTTTAATTTCTGTGATGAGTTTTTGGAATGAACATTCACATTGATCTTAACGAGACATATCAAGGACTTTTTGGGAATGACTCGAAGAATTGAGCTAACTTCTTAGAGTATTTCTATATTTTTTTGCAGAGCGAGAATACCTTATTTATAATTTTTATTTGCTAGTCTACCAACGAACCGTGTTGGATGCTAAAAATGTTACCGCTTTTTTCTTGTGATGAATTTCGCACCTGTCCTAGGAAGTGGTTTGCTTTGGGTGTCAGTCTGTCCAAAATGAGCTCCATTAAATGTCCTCCATTCGTCTCTATGCAACGCTAACCTTTTCTCCCACTTGGAAATTCTATTTATCCTTTTTTAACCTTACCACACGTTTTTGCTACCACCGTAGGGATTACCATGACGTCTTCCACTCCATCCTCGATCATGTCTCTTTTCCATTGTTCCCACACTATCTTCATCCTTCCCGCCACAAGACACATCTCGGATATGTTTTTCTATCCGGACTAACCGTCTTTCTCTCCTCTGGAATACGTATATCATTTAAACCGCGGGGGAAGGGGAGTGAGTGGTGGGGTGGGTGGATTTCTCGGGGTCCTGCTATATGGGCAAAGGTCGTGAACCACTCAGGCGCCGAATTGAGCTCCTCGTGAAAAACCGGGACACGCCGTCCCTCGGCCCGTTATCCTCCGTGGCTCCGGACGTTTCTGGTGCCATTCCGCGCCTCGATTGCCCCCTCCGGGGAGCGGCGTCCGACGACCATATCCGGAATGAATCGCTCGTCTGGGCGACGTCGAGAGAGGACGGTTGAAATTGACCGTGGGTCGAGGTTTAGAAGTGGCCAGACACAAACACTTCCCGAATCCAGCCGCTCTCCGATGGCGTACGCGGCGGTGGCGACCGTTGTGTGGGACGGGATTCATCTCGAGTGTTCAGGGTGAAGGGGGTGGGAGGTGGAGGAGGAAGAGGAATCGGGGTTCGTAAGAGTCGGGGGGCGGTCTCTATTTCCCCCTCTAACTCCTGAAAGCCGCGACGACGGTGGCGCCACCGCGAGCGACGCTGGAAATGCCGTTGATAGGAAGCAGATCTCCTGGTGTGTGCGCGCTCTGCTTTGCAGGCTCCCGAAGGGGGGAGGTTTGTGTGCGAGTCTGCGTGCGTTTCAGTGTGTGAGTGAGAGATGAGGGGCGGCGGGGAGCGCTGGGGTAGGTGTGGTTGGCGCCCGTG
>WURS02004213.1:0-12676 GCA_011762765.2 Rhinocypha anisoptera
AGCCACGGAGATAGAGGGAGGGGGGCGGGGTCACGCAATGAGTGCTAATGGCATTTTTAGAAAGTTTGGCAATTGGAACGGGCGAATTTTATCCCAACGGACGAAACCGTTGGAAATTTTGAATCCGTTGAACGGCTAGTTTTAAATCTTATGCTTTATCGTCCCTCACATGAGCTACTATTGTAAGAAAGAAGTAAAAAATGAAATTCATGGGGTTAAATTTTGTAAGATGCAAGCTGAAAAATTTAGCGAATCCCCGGTTTTAATGAGTTAAAATAAGTGAGCCCACCCTTCTGACTCATTGTCTGTTGGCTGGATTCAGTGTTTGGTATCGGTGGATGTTTCAGTGATCAAAAGATAAAAAAACCTTTTGCAGATAATTGTGTTTAAATAAGCTTTCCTTTTATTTGCAGCACACTTGAATTTTTATTTGGATAACTTACCATAGTCACGTTCCGCGAATTTCAAGATCGTTCGATGGCCCGGCAGGCCCCCCCTTTGTGCTCATGCTTGCGTGGGCTCCGTGAAACTTTCACTGGAACTAACTTTTCGTAATTGAATAAGGTGAAAGTTCGAAACCCAATAGAGGTCATATATAATGCAGGCTACATAAAGATTGATTTACATCGCAATGATTAGCGATCGGAAGGATCGTGCTCACATATTTACTATTTTCTCAAGGGTTTTTTATAGTGAATAAACTAGAGGTTGCTGCTTCTATGTATTTCCACTGAAAAAATGAAAACGATACCGGTTTCGAAGATAATCGTCCTTCAGATAATGTCTTCCATTGTCGAAACCGCTCGTTTTTTTATTTATTCTGTGGAACCACATGAAAACGACAAAAATTTTTTTCTTTAATTATGGAATTCCACCCCACTGAATTTCTTCTAATCGTAGTAGTGCCAAAATTTCTTCTATTAGGGTTGTAATGTCTGGCCTATTGCTGGCCTATTGTTGTGATGTTGTGTACTGGCCGTTCGTTTTATTGTTGCTGATGTGGACTAGAACTTTGGATGGTTGATTGTTGGAAAGTTTTCGTTTGGTGTTTTGCTTAAGGGGAAGAGCAGGGATTGTTGTGGAGGAATAGCGGGGACTGTTGAGAGCGAAGTGGGGGGGATTGTGAAGTGAGAATCGACGGATTAAAGACGTAAATTTGGAAGTTTGCGGCTTTTTTTTTGTTTACTCCCGAAGACGAGAATGGCACAAATAATTACGACGTTACAAGGTCTTACATGAAGAACAGATACTACAACTATATAGAAAATGGTTTTTTTGTCAGCTTCAAAAATGGTACTTTTTTTAGAGTGTATTTAAATTGATCATCATCATGAATATAAAGACGTGCAATTGTCCACAAAAATAAATATTTATTGCTACTGCGGATTTCAATGTTACTACTTCATCATCAGGTCTCCTGACGTAGTAACATTGAAATCCGGGTAGTGATAAATAATAATTTTTTTGGAAAAATTGCACGTCTTTATATATTCATAATGATGAAATTCCACCACATCACGCCTGATGCTTCACTCTTTGTAAAATTGATAAGATTTTATCCATTTAATGAACAGCAGCGAGTATCAATAATTTTCCATTGTAGCGGGAAAAAAAATGTTTTAATAAAATTAATTACTAACTTGGAAGATTTGGGACAGTAGTATTTGTATTTCAATAATTTAAGGTAGTAGATACTAAAAACCTCTCAATTCTTTCGCGCTATAATTATTGAATGACGACAGCGGACCAATGATATCGCTTACATGCTTATTACTTCTGACTTCAGAATAGATATATTTGACGCTATGTCAATCATGACGCGGGTCGCTTATGATTTGACCTTTACTCTTTAATTTCTTCCACATTTATAAAAGGGACTTGATTTAATATATATATATATATATATATCTACCAAATATCGCCTTGTATAATTCTTGTCTTGTCAATTCTGGTTTTAATATTTCTCCCTTTAGGTAGAGTATTTCACGATTTAGTAAATGGTTATATTTATGAAGCGGTTTATCAAGCTATCAGGAAAACACAAGATATGCTTCAGCGAATTCCCGTTTTTTCTCTCTCGTTAAAGGTCATTTTGTGTATCATATTATCGAATTTGGACTTGATTATTATTATTATATACTTTTTATTACATTTATATATATATTTGTAATTTTGAAGTTAAAATCGTCTCTGAAACCATTGATTTTACGTATTAGGAGAACCGGCTATCATGATTTTTTCGGGTGCAATATAGTCGCGTTCAATTCAGGATTCAAATCAAATGCGTTTGTAATTTTTTTCATATGAAAATGGGCAAGACACTATAATGAACACCGCAAAATAATCAGAATGCATGTTGTTGAGACGATGTGATGCATAGGGGGTGAAGAATATTTTGTCCTTTCTAGATACATAAAAAAATATTGCGCGCAAATTTAATGTTAAAACATGTAAAGCATAGGTTATGTAATCCTTGTAATGTTGATAATTTAAACCGTGTTTGCAGTATTTACATATTCGTTATAGAGGGAGGGGAGGGGGGCATTATGGTAATACGTAACTCCGCACTCCGTGATCGGATGAAGTAGAGGAAAATTCTCCTTTCAAACAAATTTCCAATACGTATAACGGTATACTTGCGTGTATCTCCTTTTATCTGAATCGGAGGCGAAAATTACTCTCGACCTAAGCAAATATTTGTTTTGCAATAAAGTTTGCGATGGATTCTCCTGAACGACCCTTTATCAAAATACCATGATTAGTTCGACGAGAAAATATATTTTTCCTAAATTCGCGGATTACGTGACCATACGTCAAAGGTCAGAGCCGGGATAAAGAATCGGGGGAAAGACCGTGGATGCATTAGACACGGGTCAGAGCCGGCCTCAAATAAATGAGATGCATGCAAACCTCAAGTCCCTGCCTTTTGATGCATCAGAATGTAACTGCTTGCCTGTATTCTTCTCTTGGCGGTAAAAGGAAGAAATGTTTTTTCATGGACGACTTTGTTGGCAGGTCAAATGATTCATCGAGATTTCCACGATTTTTGTTTTGCTTGTATTTTCTGAAATGGGCTTTGAATTTTTCGTTCAATCGTATGTAGTAATAATTCTTTGCAATGTTGAACTTTTTAACATTTTTGTTATAATTGTTTATTTTATGATAGATTGTTATGTTTCAATGTAAGAGTATTGGAAGTAAATAATATGATGTAATAAACAGTACTTTAGGGACCAGATTTTTACATTCGATAGAATATGGCCAGTAATATCCAAAATTTGAAATCTAACGTTGAAAAAGATATTTATAACGTATTAATACAAAAAAACTCGGAACTGAAACGGTTTGTGAGGAGGGGTATCTACTACGACATGGATGAAAAATTAAAATGACATAGGAACGAGGTATGTATCCCTCTATGAATGTCAATGAGACTCTTTTTTATTACTATTGTAACAGACGAGTTAATGTGTACCGAATGTTTGTCAAATTTTATTTTCTTTAGTTTCCTGAAATCTATCTCCCACAGAATAACTTGTTTGAAGATTGTCGAGGGATTGATTCGTCTGGTCAGTATCTTTTATTAAATTTTTTCTCAGACACACAAATTCAATTCCATATCAGTCACATTTTCCTGAAATTAGTTGCACTTTTTGTCAGGTGATGAAGGGTTATCCAACGGTTAAGTTAGGTTTTTGATGAGTATTAGCTTAGGTTGGCCGCATAACATATAACTTTAATCCCTCTTCAAATCTGCTTACTGCCTACCCCACTATCATTCTGTCCAATATCCCTATCCTCGTCCTTCCCCTACCCCGCTTACGCAACATTCTACCCTCCATTACAGCCTTCAACAACCCATTGCCTCTTGAGTAACACCTTCCATCTTCACCTTTCCTGTCTTTTTTGTATCTCTCGCAGCAAACGCCTACCCTCCCCTACCATTCCCAAAACTTCTTCATTCGTTTTTCTCTCTCTATTTTATTGAATTTGTTATCAGGTACACATTAAATTTCATATCAGTCACATTTTCCTAATATTAGTCGCGCTTTTTGTCAGGTGATGAATGGTAATCCACCGGTTAAGGTATATTTTTGGTGAGTGGTAGCTTAGTTTGGCCCCGTAATTTCATTCTTAGTGGAATTTCTTTTGGATATAATTATTGTTCTTTTCTTTAAATTCTTGTTTGGATCCCATGACAAAACTAGCCTTAGTTCTTTTGATAGATTTAGATTGTTTCATATCCATTTGTAACATCTAGCCTATTGCTGACCTCTTGTTGTGATGTTGTGTACTGGCCATTTGTTTAGTTTTTTATTGATGTGGAGTAGAATTTTGAAAGTGATTGTTGGAAAGTTTTTGTTTGGATTTTGTGTAAGGAGTAGAGCGGGGATTGTTGGGTAGGAATAGCGGGGACTTTTGAGTGCGAAGTGTGGAGATTGTATGAAGAGAGAATAAAGACGTAAATTTGGAAGTGTGCAGCGTTTTTTTTTGCTTTACTCACGAGGAGGAAAATGGTACAAATAATTCTGACGTTACACATTCTATTACACTACAACATATGCATTATCCATCGTATGTTGTAGTGAAGTCCACCATCATTCATTAATATGAAATAAGCATTGATTAACGACTAATATTTCACTAAAATATTAAAAAACATAAACAACATTAATAAATCTGTGAGCACTCAAAAAATGATAATTTAGTTCTTTTCCAAGATTGTCTAAATTAAACACTTTAATTACAACCAAACATGTTTAAACCTAAAAAAAACACATTCCATAACCCCAAGGTTGGTTTGATAGCTGAGGATAGTCCACACGTATTGCTAAGCTTAACGGGAAATCACACATCGAGATAAGGAGGGCATCTGTAACTTTCCACGTAAATCTTATCCCCAGTACCAAAGGCCTCTAGCCACAGAGTTACGGCGATCACCTTCTATATTAAACCTACTTTTAATAAATTGAATATTCTATTCTGGAACAAGTTAATTTAGTAATACTGTTAATAATTTAATAGCCAAACAGTCATAGCAGATATATATTTTAAGACGAATTACCCTTTTAATAATAAACGTTATATGGTCATTATTAGATACCCTTTTACCGTTTAGACTCGATTTTGAGCAATAGAACTTGAACAGGAAACAAAGTCCATCCGAGAAAAGTGGACTACTACATACAAAGTTTGTTCACTGAAGAGTGATCGTTAAGTTCGCATAACTTCTGGCGCGAAAATTCCGTCTCTCATATGATCACGACATTCCCATATTATCTTAGCAAGTCGGCATGGGAAATTTCTCACGGGAAAGAATTCCCAGAAGCGTCCTCGAACGTCATACGTGGATTGAATGGGGGTGCTCTAGTTCCTTACGGCCTCTATATTACGATCCGTTCACCGCTCTCATTTGATTCTCTTGTGAGAGATTAAAACCTGAGAAACCTTGCCAGACGTTTCCAATGATTCTACGCTTTCCACCTGCCCGTGAATAGATTTGAAAACTCCAGTTATCTCCTTCTGGATCTCATATGCCCTTTCATTGCCTCTCGAATTGATGTGGAGCACAGAGTGAGGTCTAAAGCAGAGTGAGGGCTAAAGATATCAAGGTAATCTTGTTTTTTTTTTTAAAAAAAAGGGATTTTTGAGATTTTCGCCGAGATACGTTTGGGTTGACCGCAAAACAACTTACACCAGTATCCAAGCCAGGTTTTAATGCATGAAAGTGCGCTTTCAATTAATGTCCAACGAGGATGTTGGAGGATTCGTGGGTTTAACAGGCAAATAAAGACGAATTTCCCCTCAAGGTAGAAAATAAAATAAGCTCCCATCCTAATTTCGAGTTTATTTTAGCCTTTCAATCGCTTTAACATAAAACTCTTAAGGAAAAATATCTAATACCTTTTCCTAACTCACAGGAGGAAGGGTATTGCAACCAGCCGGGTTAGCCTGGGGGTAGCCTCACCAGCTATATATATATATATATACTCATTCATACAGAAGTAACCGCCATCTGGCGTAAATACGGCATTCAAATTATAGTAAATTTGGAAAAGGGATAGGAACTAAAATGACGAACACAATATGTGGTGGAAAATATTGAATTTGTCGGTTTCCATCAATATTTTCCACCATATACTGTGTTCGTCCTTTTATATGTTCCTATCCTTTTTCCTAATTTACTATAATTTGAATTCTATATATATATATATGTAGATGTTTATGAGAAAACTCATTCGATATTATATATACACATACATATATATATATATATATATATTGGAGGTGGTGTGGAAAATGCATTTACGCACTCTCAGGGAAGGTGGCGGCCCTGGGAAGCATGGGACTCGGTCGGGGAACCCGGCCCATACCCACTAAAAACCACACAACCTGATTTCTCGTATCAGGGAAGGCGGCAAACACTGCAGGCGGACGTCATGGGGTCATCATTCTATCCCGGTTCGTTCGGCTACGGGTCTGATGCTGGTGCGCTTATTACCTACTTTTTCTACTTCCAAGCGTTACCCTGCAAGCCGCCGAAACGGCGTGTGGCCACCACCAAACATTCACATTCACAAGTGCAAATTTTAAGAAACACATTGCACTCAGAATGAAACAACACGCATGTAAAACAAAACATCAGAACGCCATCCACAACATGCGGGACATAATGTCAGACTCTGGAATACTAATCGTTTTACAATAAATATAAATCGCATGCGGAAACAAAGTAAAATAACATTTAATATATGATAAAGGAAACGAGAGAAAACATGCGGGGTGAAAACAAAATCTCTTCCTAAGGATTCCTAGGACCTAGTTTATTCCGATCTCTAATGGTTCTGGGGAAAAATGACATTTTAAATCTATTTGTTCTAGGATATATCTCCCTGATTTTCCGGGCGTGATCAGATCTACCATAGTAGTATCTTTTTAAAGGTCGCGGGTTCGAGTTCCGCTCAGGACATGGGTGTGGTGTTAGTCCGGATGGGTTTTTTCTCTGACATGAAGAGGCGCTAAATGACCATAGCCACCATGGTTAGAACTAAGTGGGATCTACCGACACCTATCAAACCGACTTTAAGTTTGAATACTTTTTCTGTGAACTGTCAAATTGAAGTCCCATCAGTATAAGAGGATGAGAGACGCGTCATTAAGTATGGGTGGTGGTGGGAGAATACGAATTGGAAATTTCGGAAAGGTCAGCCGTACAAAGCTGTCCTTTTTTTTACGCGTGCCATCATTCATTCGTTGATTCAGAGGAAATGTTAATGGATGCATAAAGTGTTTGGATTACAAATTAGCTTGGGCAGGGAACTAATTAAGCCCGTTAGATTCATATCAAGCTCCTATTTATTTAGTTATCCAAAGCGCCGCAAGATCTTATTGTCAGTCGGTTGCTGGATCAGGACGGCAGGTGACGGGATGTAGATAAACTGTGAGAAAAAAAATAATTTTAACGAGATTTTGAAAGATCCCGTTGAATATCAATTCGGAATCGGAACGTGTATTTTTGAGAAAATCGGAAAACACTTGACAGGAAAGGAAGACGGATCCAATTGGAAGAGTAGGCAATTTCGAAGAGGAAGGGAATTGATGTTGGGATATTATTTAAAATTGTCAAAAAAAATATAAAAGAAGTCTCTGATATGTAGCGTAGTTGTACGGTAGGAACTTTCGGGAAAGAAGATGATAGGTACTTGGATGCTTCTTTGATTTGGGTATGAAGGACATACAATAACCTTTACAATGTGTGCACTTACGGTACATTCTCTATATTTTATTTTCAATTGTTTTTGGTATCTGATTTTCGTTTGTTATTTCTAAATTTTAAACTGTAAGGAAGTCACTAAGGAAGATGGTCTTCCGGTTAGTTCACCCAGTGCGAACATTTTTTCCGACGACACTTTCACCTTAGTAGCACCTGAGTCGGCGTCGAGTCCTTCATACGTACACATGTGAGGAAGTCATTTTACTAAGGGCATCACCGATACAGATACTAATTTTCCTGCTGTTTAATGTGTTTGTTGTTCACGTTCACAAGCTTGAGAGTCAAAAAAATTAATAAATAATTACATGAGAAAAAGATTAACCGATGACTATGGAATGGTTTTTAGGATGATATCCTTTCCGGTATCTTTCCCCACTCCCCTGGTAATTATAATGTTTTCTTTAAGTACTATTCACTCGTAGACAGACAAGTTCCAGGTGGCACACAGATAGTCAAAAATGTCAAAAAAATACCAACCATCCTGATATTAAAATGAAACATATCGACGCCAACCTCTATCACTAAAATATCACATTGGCATCAAATCCCGAATGAAATGTAACTGTATACAAAAAAGATACCCAAGGTAATGAAAATTGACCAATATTTAAATGCGACGTATTACACTGCCCGGGATCACGCGCCGTAAAGAAACACGTAGTACCACGTAATCTAAATCATTATCCAGTCCAAAATCAAGAACTGGGAACATGACGCACTTATGATCCTTTCAGACAGACTTCTCGTACCGTCCCAGTCAATTAAGAGTGATACATTAACATAGAGTTAATTGTCGAATTTATCACCTCTAACTCCCTACAATCTACGAATCATGTATTTCAAGAGCAAATTCTATTCACTGTTAACAAAAACATAAATTTTTTATCGGGAAATTTTAATACTTTTTTAAAACTACAGTGGCATTTGAATTTTGGTACAACCGCAGTCGCGCAGGGTACTTCGTGTCGGATCTCTTCGTTCGTAACTGAGGTTTGCTTGTGAGTCGGAAAGCCCCTCCATTTTATGCGTCCTTCCCCCCCCTTGTGCGAGAATGTGAGACCGCTTTCCCTTCTAATAATAACCGATAAATGTAAATGATTGTATGTTCGTGGTAGTCGGAGTCGAAACTTCTTAAATCAGGGTTTCGACAAAGCTGGAAATTGATGTGCTCATCCTACCTCGATAACTATCTGGGGAGTTTACGTCCCCCGGGATTTCGAAAATTTTATTCGTAGGACGGTATTGTTATTTGAGGGCGTCTAAGGGTGTTTTTTTTTCCATCATCATGTTGCGGTCGTCCATGAGTTACTTTGATTCATCATCTGAAATTTATCTTAAATATTAACTTGATATTTTAAAACTATATTCACTTCGTAATCTTATTTCGACCCTCGGTATTTTCAACATGTGGAAGTAAAAGCAAATTGGGCCTACAGGATACACGTAGCATAAATTTTTATATATTCATATAAAGATATATATATGAATATATATATGTATATATAACTCAGTAAATTTTTCGCCAATAAATATTTGTGAAGGATCTGTAACAAAAAATATACACTCGGATTTCCGACAAAATATTTCAGAATAGACAGTTTTTAGATGGAATTATATTTTTTAATCACCAATATCCATCATGAGTTTTTATTATAAATATACTCAAAAACTCCTTTTTACTTTTTCCAGTGGAATATGTAATAACCCATTTCGCCCCATTCCCCAGTAATTATTTTACAACATGCTAACACTTCACCGTCAAATCTTACTTCAGTATGCCTATTTTATTCATTCATTTACTCTCCGTGTAGTTCCTTATCCTCTTTTCTTGCTGTATTCAGGAGAGAGAGTGGCGTTATTTGGGAAATTTTCCACGAGAAATTGCGAATTTAAGTAAATCCACGGGAATTAGAAGTGCGTCGACAACGAAGCAGTTCATATGGAATAATATTTTAAGAAAGAACGATAAAAGTATTGTTGAAAGCTTTAACATGGAAACATTTTCATATAGCTAAGAAACGTCTACGAAATACCCTGCAAAGCCGCCGCAAGGGGGCGTGTGGCAGGGGGTGAGTGAGCCATCACCATGCATGCATTCCCACATGCATATATTAGATATGATACACATGCAAAGAAACTACTTGCAAGCAAAAATTTCAATGATAGAATAAAATACATGTCATGCGGTAACAAATCATTTAACATTTAATTAAGAAATATGCACGATAATATATATATATATACACTAGCTAGCCTAACTAATATCTCCGTGCTTGTGGTAATATTTATTCTGCTCTATAATTGAGGGTGGAAAAATTACATTTTATATTTTCTGTTCGACGCTACATCTCTCTGATTTCATGTGCGCGATCTGATCTACCTTAGTATGTCGGGGCTGGTAATATATTTTTGACTTGCTCTCTGAAGTGATCTTCCTGACCTCGTTCTTGGGAACAGGAGAAGAGTGGATAGAGTAGAACTTAGAGATGTGTGTTTGGAGAAGGGTGGTGCTGCATTTAAACTCTCACGTGTATCATTTTTTTCTGAACATTTTGGCAGATACGAGCGGTGCTATCCCGTTGGAGACCATTTTAAATAAATGTCTTTCGTTTGCATAACTCTCTTATCATTCCTGAACCCAAAAATATGAAGGGAGTAGAATAGTTTGGCGACAGTAGGATATAATGAATATAGGAAATAGGAAATGAGAATATAAGGGAAACAGTTCATGGGATTTGAACGGAAAACAAATAAGTAAAGGGAATGACCCTGGTCGGGGAAGATGGAATGTTTTCGAGTGGTTCGCGTAGAAAAAGGGAGAATACGGACTGGATAAATATCTTGAGGTGAGATGGAATCTCTGAAGAGCGAGTCAATAGAAGGTAGAACACGAAATATGGAGAGAGAGGCGGAGGGATTAAAATGATTGGCAATTTCTATGGCATGACGGATTCAGAGAGTGAGTACGCTTATCTGAAACCTGTTTATCATTCACGTTAAGTTAAATGTACGTAGGAGGAGCAAACAACCAAAGATAGTTACATGCAATGCAATCTGTTATCCAGCTTAACCCAACCCGAGAGTATAAAACCTTTGTCGTGCCTAACCCTTGTCGGAGCTCTGCGAAGAGAACCTTCGAATGCAATGAGTACTAATTCCCTCTCATGGCTAAAAATTAACCTCTCCTCTACCAGTAATGAGTGAATCTTATATCAGTATTTGTTTATATCAATTCATTACATTTTTACGATATTTTGATGCAGTAACAGCATCGGATGAAATGATATTTCGTAAAAAGCCATTATTTTACATTTCATGGTTCCTGTTTTATTATACAAATGTATTAGTAATTAAAGAAGTTAAAATTACAAAATATAATAATAATTATTTTATTAGTGAATATTAACGGTAACATTTTCCATGTGAACACATTTATTGACGGCATTTTACTTTTTATACTCGTCACGTGCTATAAAATAAACTATTAGTGCTTTATAAAATGGCAAATGATGTTTGCGCTACGGAATTTATTACGCGCAAAATAAGCTTTAGTAAGACGCGTAATTCAACGCTGGTAATTCTAGAGAGAGAACGAGAGAGAGAGAGAGAAGAGCTATCTGCTTTCTGCCGCAGCGATCTTCATAATTGGGAATTTATAACAAACGTACCCGCCAGAATCAATTATTCCTTAATTACACGAAAACTCAGTTTGATTAAATCTCCAAATCCAAATAACCCTCTAAGATTACCAAACAATTTAAACGGCATTCGAAACTGGCTTTCCCCCCCCCGACTATTCTCAGAAAATTATTCTCAGTATCGAGTTACGTAACTTGAAACCACTAGGAAAAGCACACGGCAATTTCATTCACAGTTAACTAGAAAAAAAACAAATTATGCCTTTTTCTATTTCATAAAAATTCCCCACTTCATCCAAAAATCAAATGAGATTCCTTGAAAAAAAAACCTGAAAACCTGTGTACCCGAAGAAAAATCTTTTTTTTTTGCGGATCAAGAGTCTCATAACTTTAACCGTCGTCGGCACACGTTCGAAATATGAATCGCGAACACACAAAAACAAACACAAATTATATACGTGTTACGACGTGAAGTATACTGAAAAAGAACACTGAGTAATCACTTACCACAATCTTCAGTGGGGAGGGAGGTGTTGCAGAAAAAAAAATTTGTAAAATCATAGAGAATAATAAAATGGATAGTAATGCATAAATCTACGGGCATAAAAATATTGCGAGAAAAATGGAAATACACCAATTTGAGAAAATGATTGATTACAATTGTCCAAAAAAAATTTTTTTTTTGGAAAATTGCATCAATCATATACTCAACAGGTTAAAATTCCACCACATCACGGCTGAAGCTTTTGTCTTTGAAGTACACCAATTTCAAAGAGAAAATGATTTATCCTCAGCCGGGAATTTTAAATCCCCGCCAAGATACTAAGAACAGCTGCTCTTCAGGCATTATTTAATGGGATTTCTCCATCGATCGGGAAGCGACAGAGAATGAAAATACTGAAATTCAACATAACAATTTTATTCACACGACCATGTCCAGTGCAGCTCAATGCACCACGCACCATTAGAGATCACAATAAATATAATCACATGTCCGGAGTTAGAAATCAGAGTAGTTAGTGTACATATGTATATTTTATTGCTTGTATTTATAAAGTAGTTCCTCGTCTTGACCTTGCACTTTGTAAGGACATATTTTAGTTGTTGTGCATGCTTGTTGTGAGCGATTTGACATTATCCAGCATGTTTTGTAGTTCTCGTATTAGGTTTTGCAAAGATAAATTTCCTCTTTTTGTGCGTAATGCATGACTTGTATCATGTGCATTGAGAGTGCATGTGAATGTATGGTGGTGGCTCACCCCCT
>WURS02004224.1:0-12675 GCA_011762765.2 Rhinocypha anisoptera
TCACAACAATAATATTTTTTAAATTTCGACCCGGGTTTCAATGTTACTACATCACGAAACCCGGGTTGAAATAAAAATTATTATTTTTGTGGAAAATTGCTAATTCCTTACTTTCATAATGATGAAATTCCACCACATCACATGATACTTCAGTCTCCTCAGTGAATTTTAAATGAACCAAAGACTGATTTTGTTTATCTCATTTGCGGGGAATGCCCTAAGTTTCAACATGGTACTATTTCATTTATATCAGAATAAGAGAACAGTAACAACTCTCATTCCAAGGGAGCTCCTATCCGAACTCATTCCTTGTCAACCTTCGCTTATCGCATGAATAATAGTCTTATGACTGCCAATTTCTCTCCAGCCTCCTCCTTTATGTAATTTTAAATGGTATATCATACCTTATATATAATTTTTAACAATATATTGAAAAAAGCACTTAGGTGTGTAATGTACATTAGTTACAACAGCATTTGTTTTGGTAATGATAAATCATCATTTTTTTAAGAAGGCACACTATTTTCAATGCATTTATGAATTGATTAATACAACTACTTCATGGTTCATCTTTGCACACTATTGGCACCTTGATATATGCCCATAGAAGTTCACTAGGATAAGGTCGGCTAAAACTTATAAATACCATAACAAGTGATTTTATGACATTTATCCACACTTGTTATAATGGATTTCTACTGTAATTGATTCTAATACATAGAAGATTCTATGCTATTCACATGAAAATCCCATAAGATAATATCCTGATTTCTTTTGCTCAAGGGTTCATATCATAAGAAACCTGGTACCATAAATTCCAAGCTAATAATGACAAGAGGAGGAAAATTTATTTGTCAAGGAAGAGCAAAACAGAGTAAAAAATTGTCAATTTTAAATATATATCCCAAAATCAAGACTGAGAAAACTTAGTAAACATTGGATAATGAGTTAATTCAAAAAGTTCTGTAGGTAGATATTAACGTGCACAGAAAATATACAATCATTGCTTTGTACTATGCTTTAAATCAACAGTATTAACATCCAAGACTTTATTCACTTTTCCGCAATGGTTGTTTTAATAACATGACATGAAAAATTACAATTTTTTAGGAAACTCAAGAATATGAACCCATTTCATTAAAGTACTGCCATAACATTATCAATAATATTTCTCATGCTGGAACTTAATTTAAAAACTTTATATAATATAGATGATATCTCCTAGATTTTTACAAATGAACTATAATTGTTATGATGTTTGAACCATGTGTTCATTATCATTTCCTCTCCCTGTCATAAAACTACCAATTCCTCTCTGAATTCATTCCTCATCCCTAAACCACCTTCTACTGTTTCACACCACTCTTCCTTAGCCTACCATCAAGTTGATCTAACAACTGCAGTGTTCCACCAAGACGTACATATATTTATTATCAAATCAAGGGCAATCAATTACTACAATTTGCATGATTCTAAGTCAAACTTGATTATTTCGATAATCCTCTTTCTTGGAATTCTGCAAAGGAAATATAATAATTTTGATTTCATAAGATGAACCCCATTTTTTTCTTTTTGAAATCCAGTAGGGAAAAATATATAGTCTTAGATTCACGTAAAGTATTTAAAAATTTATTTATAAAAATAAAATGCCACCTCTGGCACTCTTTTCAAGTGTTAATGAACGCAAACCAAAAGGAGATGGGGTAATCTACTCACCGATAACTCGAGTCACTTTATCTCGATCCAGGCGTGGCTTTGAACTTCCCTTGCTTCCGTTCAGGCAGTGGCTGGCCAGCACATCACGGCCAAACACTGCCACTAGGAGCATATTTGTGTACTTTTTGAAATCAGGACATGTTAGCATCTTGAGGTGCAGTTCTGGAGGGAGGTTCGGCACACCTACTCCCGGCATACCACTCACCTCCGCCATTCCCACGCCTCCTTCCTGCTGATCAGCCGAAAAGGGGAAGTGGAGGTTAAATTAGCTTTTTTATTCACCATAGGAGTTACAAAGTCACACACCCAAGGGAGTAATTTTTGTAAATTTATTTTTGTAACGCACATAACTTATCGAAAGGGAATAAAGAGGGAGTTGTCTTAAAGCCCAGAGGAAAACACATCCATTCTGTATTATTTGTAGATTCACTATGTGAGAAATCCATAGAGCATAGCTACCACTGCTGACTACTGTCCCATTTGCTTCTGGGGTTTGCATATGAAGATTGAAACAAGGGCTCGCTAGGGATGCCAAAGCAGTACAGGTTTGTTCATTATTCCTTTTTATTGCATGTTTTCAATTATTTTGTTATACTGCAGATATGAACTCAATCTCTGACTTTTGCAGTTTTGAAATAACTGTTAAACATAGCCTCATCGAAGGGTATATTTTTACTATTAGTATATGTTTATTACTACATCTGTCTAGTTGTTTAGTACTATATCTTTATGTGTTAATATAAAATTCAACATGCACAGGAAACACCCTGGAACAATAAATAAACACAAGTTTTGAATTGTAAAACAACAATGCAACATACCTGGTGGCTGGCCAACATGTGATCGCCATCATGATAGTGGTGCCCCATCATCGAGTAATCCCCTTGTTGCACTTGCTGGGGCATGTTGTTCGGCATCGGAGGAGCATTAGTCGGATATGGGGCGGAATGCCGCATGTTAACCATGGGGTCACTGTAAGCTGTTGAAAAAAATAAATAAATGCATAGTTAGCGTGCAACCTTAACAAAAGTAACAGAACAATAAACCCTGATGAAGTATCTCCATTAAATTAACCGCACATTCGCATTCAGGGATTTGGTTTGTCTCACAATTCTATAACATCATTATTTCAAATTTTTATGGTTTTATTGATTTGCTTGTCCAACTATATGGAAATTCATGTCTAGCGATTGATAAAATCAACTTTTTCACTATTTCAGGAAAGCCAATTTTGATATTCATGTACAAGAAGGTACCTGCTAATTTTCCTATCATATTCAAGAGGTTTATGGTAAGTAGGTAAAATGGCCAATGCCTTTACATGATGTCACATAATAAATTGAAACGACTGATGATAAGTGGATAGTTTTACAGAAATGAATAAGTATGGGAAGTCTTCCTTTATATGAGAATGTGAGTTGTCTGAGATTTTTTTGAAGCCAATATACCTTCACTGAACCCTCTTCTGAGAGATGTTATAAAAGTGAAAGGTTAATCACAAATGTAAAGGGATAGGAAGGGTAAAAGGTATCACTAGGAAAAAACTCATTACAGCATATAATTAACATAATCAACTGGGTTTACAGAACTAAAATCTATAACCAAAATAATAATTCAACAATTTAAGCTTTTACAAGACAATTGATATTTTTGTTCCTGTATTTTAGGGGTCTGCATAGTATTTCAAGGAAAAATCCATAAAATGATCCAAAGTAAATTGCATAGACTTCAAGTATAAACCTACCTGCTTCTGGTTTTAATCGATCAATGGATTTAATCCTAAGTCTTTCAGTTTCCATTTTCCTCTGCATGTCCATTCTATAATTCATTTCCATTCCGTAATGATTTCCTACAGGTTTGACAGAAATATCATTCTGAGGATGACTTTGGAAATCCTGTAAATTGAAAAAAAAATCAATTAACAAGGGGCTCAAAAGTAAAAAAAAGGACTAAAAATTCTGTCTTATGATAGCTATATGACTGACTCAAACAATTATAAAAGTAAGAAAATTTAGGATTGAATTCATTCCATGGTAAATTTATGAAATATAAGCGTCTAATAATTATAATTAACTAAAAATTTTCTACATGAAGACATCCTTAAAATACATAAAAACTAAATTATTGTGTAAAATAGTTACAGTGAACACATATATGAAGAGGTAATAAAGAAATAAGAGACAATTGGATGAAATCTATGACAAATGTAAAACTATTTTCCCTTGGTTAATTGGAAAAGCATAAAATAAAAATAATACAGATTATTTAAGGAGTCTCATAAAATGGTACATTCTGTGAACATGCATTCACTAGCCAGTATGCATCATTTAAGCATTTGCATACAATGGAGAATTTCATACAATCCAAGATAAGAAAATTGTAGCAAAATATTATTTATTAAGAAAATATGGGTATGATGTGGATATACAATGTAGAAAAGTACACCCTGTCAAGAGAATGACATCACTTCAAAAGAAAAATTCATGATGTGTTAATAGCTCTCACCTGCTTCAGGTTGGATACTCCTTTTAACTGCCGTGGTGGGCATTTTGTGGGTGTTATGTGAGTTTCTCCAATAATCAGCACATCCCCATGCGACAAGGTTTCATCCATTTTTCTCAATCGTTCTGTTAGGCATAAGTACAGAAAGACACACTTAAGGATGAATTTCATGGAGGAAGTAACAGATTCAATATGATAAATTTGAAATAAAGTGATAAACATAAGCTTAACATCCACTGCAAATGACACATGATTTTATCAAAATCTCATGCTTAACAGCATGCAGCAGGGAAAATCAGGACATGAACATTCAGTTAAATTTAGCAGCAAACTCAAAAAAATATTAACTGAAAAGTCATCTCCACAAGTAAAACAAATTCTTTATGGTGTATTAAAAATTAGTAAATCCCAGGAATTTTAATTCCTTTACAGGTTTATCTCATATACTAGGGGTGTCACTTTAGTTTACTTTGATAATTCATGTTTCAAAAGTAAAAATTATCACTATTTTCATGCCAAATAAGAATTGCTTATTTTCAGTTATTTCAGCTTTGACAGGAAGCTATGACATCACCTATGTACTGAAATGCAAATGCTGTTAAGTACATCTCAATCTTCTAAAGTAATCCTATTACTGAGAATCGAGGCAATGATAAGGAAGAAAAAGCATGAAAGGAAATTTGGAAGCAGTGGTGACACCAGCTCACATGCACACCCTTCATAATAAATTGATAGGACTTACAGTTGGTAGCCTCAAAAAATTGACCCCCATTGACTATTATCAATGGCTTTACAAAATATGAGGAAGCCTCTTTCATTAGTTTAAAATGTAAATAATTTATGTATATCAATTGGGATAATAACTTAAATGATTTATTTAATTAACCTTAAAATTTGAATGGAAAGGCATAGGCAATAAGCATGCAAAGATTCCATCTTCCATTATGGAATATTGCATCCTATTCTTATAAATGTAACTGTTTCATCATCAAAGGTCTACAACCCGCTCTCCAAGTTATCCTGTCACCTACCAACCTCTTCATACTTTTGTGATTTTTATATATAATGCTCCCCTTCAAATATGCCAACCCTGCAATTACTTCACAGGGTGTTATGTAACCAGACAAATATTCATGAAAAAAATTTAATTTGTATCAAGTACATGTATTTAGATGTTTATGTTCAACCATTATGTACTCTATCACAATAACTACTCTAAAGTAAATTGAATAAAGTACATATTAAACATGAGTATCCATAAACAATGCTGCTGCTAATATTTTGCAGCAGCACTCTTAATTCCACCTTAATACATTCCATTAAGCTCTCCCCGAGGGACTTATGTCTTTAACAACTTCAACAACATTAACTCCTTTCGACATTGTAGTCTTTCAGGATCCCAGCTCAGGAACATCTTTTCCTATTAAGAATTAGTCTGTGTACCTCATGTTTATTCCCCATATATCCCATCCTCACACACACAGAACATATTCCTCAAAATTCACACATCTTTGCACTATTTAGTATATCTAGTAACTGCATTAGTATGAGAAGAGAGGTGCATACCTACATATCACTAATGAATTCACAAAACCATGGACCTCATGATAGATGAAATTATCTCACTTTGAATAGACATGGGTGGGGTGTTGTGCAAGTGGATAGAAATATGTAATTGAGCTTAAAATAAGGCAGGCATTCACAAGACAGAGATGGGCCAGCAGGGTACAAAAGCGAGCATAAGGTTCTCTTATATCTGCCACTATAGAGTGAGAAGCTTCTTTCAATACATAAAAAATGAGTTGCTTTTAACACACATGAATATTTTAGACTGAACCACACTTCTTTCTCTATAACCACTTCACCAGTTCCAGGAGAAAACAGGTGACCTTTAAGAACCCTACTAACCTCCATTTTAATCAAAATTCTACATATCTCAGTTTTTTAATTAATCTTGTTTTATATACAAATATCCTTTGCCATTCATGTAAGATATCCATTAAAAAATACACATGAAAATCCATTTCTTGTCTAAAGCATCATGTTTAAAGTTGAGTTGGGGTTGGCTGGGCACTACTGTGGATTAAAAATATGTGCCCCAATAAAATAAGAGAATTGTATAATATAAAGTTTACCAGTGGAGATTTTCATTTTTAAAGCTCTAATCCCAACTTTCATATGACCATCATTTCAAAAGTGAATTATAATTTCATGTACTTTTACTAGTCAGAAAACATCTAAATACAATGGGCATTCTAAGATGTCAGTTGAGATTCACTGGCTATATCATATTTAGGACTAAATGAAAGAACATATGCATGTATTTTCAACAGGATGGAATTCTTTTGTCCCAAATCTCAAGAAGCAGTTAAATTATAAATGAAAAATGAACATGTTAGGACTGGTTAGAATAACCATTATTCAACTTAAGTATATCAATGTAGAAATATTATGGAAACCTAGAACTCTTACATTTAGGAAGGATTTTAGAATGAGACAACATTGAAATTTCTAAATATCAAATCCTAAAGCATTTTCTCATAACTTATACAACACAGCCTCTTTACTATAAAACATAAATTTATACAAAAGGCAAGAAGACTTATCACATTACCAAATTAATAATTTATTCAAAAAATCTGGTGCAAATCTTTTAAAAATTATAACTCTTCACTGCATAATCCATTATCTAAATAAAGATTACGGCATAACATAAACTATAAGTGAAGTTGATAAATCTGGTTCCCTACAAAATCCTATATGGTGAACATGAGGTTTTAAAAAATTTGCCAGGATTGTTTAACCAAAGGCAAACCATAGGAGATTGAAAGCATTATAAATAACATAGAACACCACATTCAAACCTTTAAACATGCAAATACTAAGAAACATCATAACAAGTGCATGAAGTCAATTATAATGCATGAAAGGTAAATGTTAAAAAGATGGAAAATAATTTGCTGGTCCCCCTTGAAAAGCATTCAAGGTAAGGATTCACTTGAGGAAGACTTTCCCAGATCGCCAATTCACCAACTTTTTGTGACTATGCATCTGCAATCACTCATGCTTCATTATGGTATCATAACAAAAAACATGCACTTACAAAAATACTACTTTGTTGAACAAATACGTGGAATTGAATCCAGCCACCGTCTTCACAAAGAATGTAAAATTTAAAACTACGTGGCCGTTACATGAATTCATTCAGTAATTTCATATGCCTTTAAAATGTATGTGTCTCAACACAGAAATCTACGGAATGCATACTTCCTTACCTATTTCAGACGTGTTGTGGGATCCTAGGGGAGGAAGCATCACTTTGTTTGGAGTGGGAGGCTCATAATTTTCACCTAAAACAATCAGTGACATCACCGATAAATACGCACTCATTAAGAAGGCAATATTTATAGATGGCACATTTTCCCATATTGATATAAAAATGTAGTAAGAGCCTTGAGAGAGAGCAATGGTTTCAAGGTTTGAAGCCACTTGGAGGAGCTAAAGAGAAATGCATAGGGATAACCACGATATGGTCAAGTGCAAATGGACTTTGTGGAAAAAAGTCATGAAAACGTTAATTTATGTAAAATTAGGCTGTGATGAACAAAAAACTAAAGAAATAAACCCTGTACAGTCACAAGCATAATGTCAGATGGCCAATGCATGAGTAGAAAGTTGACATGAAAGAAGTCACCTGGATCAAGTGGGGTTCAAACCCAGAATGATAAATATTCCATGTATAATTTTCGTAAGAGTTGGTCAACAGTGCCTGAGACTGGGTGGTACTATTTTTTTTTAAATATCTACTTAATATGTCACAATTCATAAGCTACAAAGCCAGGGCTTAACACTGTCAATGGTGACTTTTTGAGCATCATTCCCTCACTGTGCTTGAGTATGGTCCGAGGGAGGTAGCGGCATCTGCGTAAATATGAATGGAAGATGTGGGCTCCAATCTCCCTGCATTCGAAATGATAAGTGCAAATATGGCATGGAAAATCAAGCTGTTATGCACTAGGTGTATTAAAGTTCTAAGGTCATCTAACCCCTTTTTCAGGACTGCGGTAGCTAGAAAGATGTTCAATTGAACTTGAAATGTATGTATACACTCTTCAAGTGAGAGACAGATAGCATCATACAGCAAATTGGGTTCCTATAACTGCCACTGTAACGTGAGAGGTGTTTTCAATACTCAAAAATGGCATTGTTCAATATGCCCATTGGAGAAAATTGCTGATGCTAATTGCAAGTGGCCTGACTGGATGAATGACCCACAGATGGAGTAGGGAGCAGATGAGACATCACTTCAAAGTTCTATTTTGGGAAGAAACTCCTGAGTTAGACTGTACTTATACACTAAACAAAGTCATTTTAAATATTTACTTGTATGTAGTTGCTCTTGGAGAATTTTTATGATCCTCTATTTAAAAAAAAGCAAATCTCTCCAGTTACTTTGTCTCAATACAATTCTTTCCAAATAATCTGTAAGTGACCTAAGATTTTAAGTGACAGGTTTCATCCTTCACAGGGTACATCAAGTTACACTATGATACATCAGTCTATCTTGAAGTTTCAATGGAGGAATATATTTACTTTCTTAGTCTATACTTTAGTCTACAGAGAAATGTGTTTTGTTCACCTGGAAGAAGGAGGTACCACCCACACACTGCCCTTCACAACACAGTTCCTTCCAAAAAATTCAGCATGGTGAGAGACATTAAAAAACTTCAGGAACTATCAAACTGATGCTTAGTCACCATAACAGGTATCTTCCATTGCAATTGGGGTCACTGAGTTGGTTTAAATTTCTTACAGGACATTATTTGTGAGACGGGGTAAAAGGAAGAACCACAAGACGAGTATGTTTCAAGCTGACCATATTCACTTTAAGATGTGATAACATTTTTGTAAAGGGAGACTTCATAAAATCTTTAAGGGAACAGATAAAAACAGTATCTATCATGATCCAACAATATCATCTTCCATGATAAGAATAAAAAATTTTTGAATGCAAGAAAATACATAAGTAGTTTTACCTTAGTTACTAAAATGGAGGTTTTTAGTAATGCTGGCAATTTACATAAGTTTTACTGAAGTGACTCGCCTTGAAAAAAACAGTTGATGCAAAGTATTAGTCATCCTCATGATAGGTCCACACTTACAATTTAGGTATCTACAATAAGCAGGCATTTAATACAGGAAATAAAAAGATGAAGGAAAGTATAGAGAATTGCAATAATGAATTACCATCAACAGTCTACAGTTGAAAAAGACCAAAGGTGCACCAAAGTAAAATCTACTCTCAGTACACTTGATTCTCTAGGCACAATGACATACCATTAATGTAATAGTTTTAACGATCTTTGTAGTAAAATGCTTTGAATGCAAATATGTTGAAAATTAATTTCTACGATATATGAATATGCAGAACACCGCCTATAATTCCTGAATTTTCCTGGAATTATATGCATGACATTAGAGCTGAATAAAAGTTCCAGCCAACCTGCATGCTATTACCAACTCATTCAATAAGTTGGTGATTACCGGCAAATTTTCAGGCACATTCTAATGAAAAAAAACAATATATGATTTTTAAGTTGATTCCGGCCTCAGTGGCAGCAGGGTAACATTCTCGTCTGCCAACCTGGAGGTCACAGGTTCGAATCCCGACTGGATGGATTTTTCTATCTCCACCTAAGACATGGATGTGTGTTTTTTCATCATTGCTATTTAAAAAAATGTTATGGTGTTCACTGTAAATTGGCCTCTTAGTGCTGTATGTGGGTGATTGGAAAATAAATAAAACAAAAATAGAAAGATTCCTCTACAACTCTCCACAAACACTCCATAAATTATGAAAGATGAAATTACTGAGCAGTACTTAATTCCTATTAGTAAATTGTTTAACACCTTGAAAGAATTACTCGGGAATAAAATTTAGGAATGGCTTCAATTTTACATATTGCATCAGGCCCTAGATGTCTTTATTGATCAAAACATGAATAGTGGAGATGAGTTTGGTTCCAGCTAATGTTGAAACAGTCATTCTTATTGACCTATTCAGTAAGGGAAAGGCAGGAAAAATACTTAGAACATATGGCGACCTGTATGAAGCTAGTATTGTTGAAGTGGCATTTATTTATTAACTACCTTATCAGAAAGTGTAAAACACTGAGAACAGTAAAGGGTATAGACATTTCCATATAAATTAGACATACATTGTATGCACCCTAAAAAAATCTGATAGAAAAGTATATCCTCAAATTTGGAGTAAAAACAAATATTGCAAACTCATGAAGTAAGATCTGATGCCCTCCCGACGAATGGTGTTTACGAAGTCTTCTCGCATTTTCACCACCACACATTGGCCCAGAATGGGGCCTCTGACCCGATGGAAAACCTAATAAAACTTTGTAAATAGAAACTCATATTTTAAAATCCCATCACATTAACTTTTATCCATTTACACGAATGAAATAATTTAATTGGGACAATCAATGCTGTATTTTTTTTTGTGTTCAGAGTTGGCTTAAATTATTCTTTTACAGTACTGCAACAAAATACCATACTGTCACACTATACCCTGGATTGAATTTTGAACTCTTAAGAGATCTGAAAGGCTTTATACCCCAGCAGTTAAGAGCATTGATAAGAAATAGCAGTACCATCACCAGAGAAAAAGAAGACTGACGACAGAAGCCCAAGAGAAGAGGCAGCAGTAAAGATCACACACCCAGACTCACAAGTATTTCACCAAATGTCTTAACAGTACATCAAATCCCTAGGAAATTATTATAACACATTGAACCTCTCCACTTGTTAACACATAATTTATTAAAGATATGCAATTGGTTTTACCTTGAAAAGGCATCATCTGACCAGAAGATGGCTTTTCAAGGTAAAATGAGTTGGCTCATTCCTACATTTGCTACTTATTGTCTAACCACAAACCTAAAAATTTAAAAATCAATCTGCAACATATATTTGTTTAAATAAAAATAAAGAGAAATTCCTTCTTAAAAATCCATTTCATTGTGGATGAAATCTAGCTTACTGATGGACGTGCATATAGGTATAACGTTTGCACCATCGGTTATCTAGAAATGTATTTGCATTTAAGCATTACCCATAAATGTACATATATTTCTTTTAATTTTGGTTTTAAGATTGTTCTTGTTGATATCTGTGAGCAAATGGAACAAATTACCAGAGGACATTGTAAAACCATTACCACGCAATGTCAACTCTTTTAAAAATTCAATCAAAAAATTGTCTCTAAAATATATAACCTTTCTTTTTTATCTCTTTTTCTTATTATTATGTCACCATGCCACCAGACTTATGTCGAATCGCAATGTAATTATAAATAAATAAATAAATATATGGTCACAAACAAACAATTTGAATGAATCAATATCTTATTAAATCTTGTTTACCCCAAACCTTCTCATCTTCTTGTGGCAAGGTTCTTGAGCCTCTTTTTTGTCACAACCTAAATTCAATGGAAGACGTGAATCCCCTCTCGCCACAACCTCTTCTGCCACAGCAGGAACACTATTGCCACGGCCACTTTCAACTTCAAAGTGTGCCGACAACCCATTTTATGAAGTTGAAAGAAGAAACCTTTAGCCCAAATATGGGGTGAACTGGAGACTCCTTGCTAGTAGGCACTTGACTTTGATCTAAGCTTCATCACTTTACCATCCTTGGTCAAACAACTCAATGCACTCTCTCCCCATTGATGGTCACCGGTTGACTGAAATATCAATAAAGGAGTCTCTAGATCACCCTTATATTAAACAAAGAGGCTTAGTACTGCATCGGCCTGCCTCCTAGCAAGGTGTATCCAGATTATCCGATATAGAGGTTTCCCTTTTCAACTGCGACCCTTGATTATCCACAGCCCACTTTTTGAGCACTACCTTTCTCAACTGAGGATATTTTCCTTGTGTATGCATGGTCTTCCAACCACTCAAGACTGTGTCAAGTAAGTCAATATTTTAAATGATTCATTCATTATTAGCCACATTGATAGCTTATGTCTGCAATGAGGTGCTCGAAATGATTTTTTGGAAGCTAACCATGCTCATCGGCCATTAAAAGAATATTAGACCAAGACAAATTGATGGCATTTAGTTCCCAAATTTCAACATGGATGAAAGTAAACCTGAGTTTAATTTTCAACAAGAATATCAGATATTGTACAAGAGATCACTATCGAAAGTGAGAGGGAATATTTATCTTCACACAAATGGAAATTATTTCAGTTTGAAAGTTGAGTGGATTTGTACTATAGTTTGGTGGAAAATGAAACCTAACCTCCAATATTCCATATTCTTAGTGGTTTTCCAACAGCAGATTTGTTATGTGTGGGGTTTTTCATTAACGTTATCCCCATGGTTGATGAGGGATACCAGTAGGTTTCTTCTTTCAACTTCATTTCATAGCCAATAGCTC
>WURS02004235.1:0-12675 GCA_011762765.2 Rhinocypha anisoptera
ACTTCCCATCCCCCCTGTCATTCTATCCAAAATCCATATTCTCTTTCTGTCCCTTTCCCGTTTACCGAACATTCTACCCACCATTACAACCTTCAACAAACCATTGCCTCTTGAGTATCCTTTACATCCACCTTACCTGCCTTTTTTTAGGATTTCTCGCTGCAAACGCTTCTCCTCCCTACTATTCTCGACACTTCTTCATTCGTTTTTCTCTCTGTTCACCTCAGCTTCCCAATCCGTCGCCAAACCCACATCTCAAAAGCCTCCAATCAATGCTCATCATCGTTCCTCATGGACCAGGTTTCGCATCCATGTAATTCTACGCTATATACGAGGATCTTCACTTATCTTTGCTTCAAATTTTTATTTAGGGTCCCTCTCATCAACTCCTTCCTTTTCGCAAATAAACATAATGAATAATAATTGTACAATGAGAAAAACACGGAACCCGGGAATAGGATTTCTCCTCTTCGGGGTGGTGTCTTACGCCTGCTCATTCATATTGTAAGCGGGCACCCATCTTTTCATTGGGGGCGGACCTAGCCCGGTATTCACCCGAGGGGGGCGCAAGGAGACCCACAAAACCTACGCCAGGCCACCTGAAATCAATAAATATATGAACAGATTTGGAAGAGATGTAACAGAACAGGGATAAAATTTGAAATGGAATGAACAAATGGAACGAAACTGAATGCTGTTAGCACTCTTTCACTGGAATAGTTTGATATGATCGTCACTGGAGTGGACTGTATGCCGTAATCACACTATACACTGGGATACCGAAAACACTGGGGTACTGGATCACTGGACTGGAGTGGGATTCCGTCTTAGTCCTCCCTTGGGAGTGCCAGGCGGGGTTCGGGGTGACCACTGGGGAATGTCGGAGCCAAGATATGTCCGGTTTATGTACAATAGGTTCAGGTGGGCTCCTATTGGTCGACTTCCGATGAGATGCGTTTCCCCTCCCCCCTCCGATTTCTTGAAGGTTGGCTTCCACACATTGGTCGATTGGTAGAGCCCGTGTCTCTGTTCAGTTTTTTCGTCTCCAACCTAATTTCCGTTGCCTCCTTCACAACACCCTGAAAACGATGGCGGTTCTATCTTCCGAAACCTCGGGGCCAACAAGCCCCAGGACCCGATAGGAAACCCGAGAACTCTTCTTCAGATTTTCACAATCTATCAACATACTAAAGAATCCGAAATTCTTTAATCACGGAAGTCAGTCAACGGCACGTGATAAATTACTCACTGGAGGAAAGGGAGCAATTCCTTTCCCTTTAGTACCCCCGGTGGTTTTCCCGGAAGATCTGGGGCCCAGAAAATCACCCTGCTTGGGTTCTAGCTGGATTTGTATCCCGAGGAGTGGACACCGGGGCTCGAACCCCGCCCCCCTCCCCCCAATTAGCCGAGCGCTCTCTGCTGCCACCCACAAGGCTACCACCGCCTCTAGTACGAATTATATTCTTTAATATTTGCCACAGTATGTATCCTATTACCTACGTATTGGAGAAACGTAGACCAGGTCCGTTCTCCCAGACCGACGATGGGGCAAGCTAGCCCCGAATGTTTCTTAATGTGTGATTATTGACTAGAACCGATATATCGCCTTTTGCTTTTCGGGTGAAACGTGCCATCGGCTCTTGCATACGCAATTTTAAATGATCGTAAAAACAGGTATAATTATTAGACACAGTAATTATATCTTAATTATATCTCTATCCGTCAGTCAAATGTCTGACGAATTAAAAAAAAATTAATGATTATAAAAAAACGAACTCTCTTTTTTACGTGCCTAATTTTTTTCAGAAGTTTTACTATTTCTCGAAATCCATATGGCACTTTTCCCCAGGCGCACCTAAAAATTGGTAGTACTAAGAGGTTTATTTAGTATTCAGCAGGAAGGCGTATGGATAACATTAATCTTCATTGTCCCGTAAGCCAAGTTCACCGTCTCCCCTGAAAAATTGTCATCAAGTCAGTCATCAGTCATCTATAAACCTTTGATAAAGCCCCAGTACCCAGGTTCCGCTGTGAAAGTTAGGGTCGTGTCATATTTAGGGAATCGTCTCTCAGCTGGGGTACGGAGGTAACCCAGGAGTTTCGAGCTAGACTACGGAAATGAGGGTCGCCGGTTCGAGCCTTGGAGATGCCTCAATTTGCACTAAATTTCGAGACCGGCCTGGATACTGCACAGCCTCATATCTCGCATGCTGTTGCGGAATATTTTGCTAAAGTTGTTCCTCGTCCTCCCTTTAATCCAGACCTAGCCCCACGTGACTCATGCATAGTGAAAAGGAGTATAAAATGTCCACATAATAAGGATTTATTATAACTTAAGTTTCGGTGTTACTACACCATCATCAGACATACAAATGTAATATCTACATCTATATAAAATGTACACATCGAAACATTATTAATAATATATCTTTATTTTGTGGAAATTCGCTATGCCTTTTCGCTGCGAATATTTCAGCTTTCCACAACATCACGCCAGAATCTTCATTACTTACCCATGTGACACTTTCCTGTTACCCTAATGTGAAAGGACTCTTTCTTGTGAAGGACTCCTTCTTCATCAGAAGCAGTGGTAAAGGGTAACGCGGCAATTTTGAAGGTCCTATTAAAGAAATGGCTTCCAGCATGTCTTAAGAGCCTGGAAAAAAGCGGAAGTACATTGATTTCAATGGGAACTATTCTGAAAGTTCCATCATACTGGAAGGTGTTGTTAAAAAAATTGTGGTCATTCTTAATAATGTAACAGCCCAAATCAGACAGACGAATGTGACAAGAACGAAATTGTCGCCGAGCTAGAAAAGTAAAATATTCATGAATGTAGGAAAGTTTGTGTTCGATGTTCAATTTAGAATCCAGAATAAAATTGCAAAATAACGTCTTTCCAATTATGGCAATACTTGTAGTTTTACAAAACCCATAAAGTGGCAGGAAACTATACAGAACTTGCCTCTAAGATCTAAATTCATTAAATTACCCTCATCGTATTCATTGAAGTAAGATTCAATTGTTGGAACCTGCTCAATGTCGCCACCAAAACTTCTAGGAGGCAAATTGCTTCATAAATTGATTTCAAGATCCCTGTACATTTGTCCCGTCGGCAAGTAAAACCAAGGATACAGTTGCTCAAAAACCCTATCTGTAGTTAAGGTACAGAGTTACCTCCAATTTTGAAACAGGCAAGTACAAAACTGGTCAAAATAACTCGCAAGAGTACGTGAAATCTTTTTCTACTCCCATTTCGCCTTCCATTAAATTGATGACCAACTTGTTTGTTCCGAAAATGTGCCCAATCCACTTCCCGCTTCTTTGTTTCACGATGTCAAATAACTCCCTTCTTCCATTGACTTTCTTTAGAATCTTTTCATTAATAATTTTATCTTTCCCTGATATTCTTTCTACTCTTCCCCAGCATCAGATTTCAAAGGTCTCTATTCTCTTTCTATTTTATTAATGGTCCACGATTCTTATTCATAAGAAACTATATTCCATTTGAAGCATTTCGTGCATTTCTTTTTCACTTAAATGCCCATATATTTGAATGCTAATTACTTTTTCCTCATGGAAAACAATTCTTGCTTGAGCTAGTTTACTTTTTATATCTTAAACACTTCTTCCATCCTCGGTGATTTTGCTTCCAAAATACGTAAGTGACTTTGTTTGCTTTAGCTGTGATCGAATATTTTCATCTTTGATTTATTTGCTTCAATACATTATTTATTTTTTTCTTATTTATTTTTAAGGGATATGCCTCTCTTAATATTCTGTTCTTTCCTATTGTTACTCTTTTTAAGCCCTCCTCTTTATCTGCTACAGCGGCAACATCATCAGCAAATCTCATCGGTTTGTTATATTTTACATTTATTTCGACGCATTTTATGCATTATATTGTCCTCCTTAATTAATTTTTTTCAACCTGCATATTAAATAATCATACTGGCAATGAGCTACAGCCCCGTCAAACTCCTAAGTCTATGTACACTGACTAATTTTTACCACTATCCTATGAATCTTAAAATAGTGTTTGGTTTTATCAAAATTTTAGATCATATCTATTCATATATATCCAGCTTTATCTCATTCAATGTTTTGAAGAGATTTTCCATTCATCGTTAACGAATGCTTTTTTTTAGGTCTTGAAAGGCGATTAGTAATGAATGGTTAATTTGGATAGATTTTTCTATGATTAGTTTAGAAATAGCTTCTCTCGTGCCAATAACACGTTTAAGTAAAACTGGTCTGTACTTAAGTATTGCAATTCTGTCACATTTAACTTTAGTGAGGGTTTTAGCAAACTTAAAGTTCTAGGCCTCCTCATCTTTCTGAGTTTTTCTAAGGCATTGCTATAATTCAGCCTTTTTCAAAATCCTTGGGAATATGGCCTGTGCCATAAATTTATCTTATAATATACTATATGCATCCTTGGGCTTAATTTCCAATTCCTTGCATCAACCTATGTTCCAAAGAAGGCGTTTCCCTCATGTCCCATCTGGGTATTCAACGCCTTTTGCGTCCGGTGGCCACACCAGGGGCGTCGCCACCTTACACGCTAGGGAAGTAGCTTAAAATTTTATGCAGTTAACGGAGAAAGACCAAGACATAATGAACCAGATGCATTTGTATCCATCCGGCTAATCAGGAGACGTGGGTGGGGCTATGTCGCATACGCCGTACACTCTTCTAGATACAATCTTATCTATTGAAAGAATATGTAGCACTTTTCTACAAAATAAATATGCATTCCGACGCGCGTTCCCACTCAATGAGTCACCATTAAGCTAAAGACAAAGAGTCACAACACAACATACAGTATATGACGACTCAGTGAGTCGAAACGCGCGTCGGAATAAATATTTATTAGGTGGAAAAGTGCTACATCTTCTTTCAATGTGTGTACCTTCCACTACATCAAGCCCGAATCTGTAATACTTAATACATGCAATCTTAGCCTCCTCTATTCCTTAGATTCGTTCCTTAAATATCAAACTAATTTTTATTTGATTTTTGTCCTAAGTACTCCACTTTTGTTTTTCCTTTTATATTGCGTCATCATTCATTCGTCTAGAGGGGCTGCCCCTCCTTCCCGCCCCCCCTGACGACCCATCATGAGCCCAAACATTTCGATGAGTGTCCAGGCTTTCATCGTGGATGCAGTTCAGCGATGGCGCGATATTTATTGCCGTGATTTGGCGTGGTGTGATGTTTTATTTTCTTTTTGATAATTAGAGCGCGGCGGGGGCCCTCTCCCGTTGTCCGTCGACCCTAGATTGATCTGTGACCGCCCGCGCCCGGCATAGCCACACCCCCTCTCCCTCCCTCGTTCGCTCGCTCACTCTCGCCTCTCTCTTCTTCTCGCCCCCACAGGAGTTCTACGAGCACACGGAGGTCCTCTGGCAAGATAGGGGCGTGCAGGCCTGCTACGAGCGGTCCAACGAGTACCAGCTCATCGACTGCGCCAAATAGTAAGTGACCCTCAGGCCCATAAACCCTGCCCGCCTCCTCTCCGAGCGTCGTTGTCGTGGGAAACGGTGAGCGGCTGCAGCCGTGGCGCACGGTGTTTTAGGATCCCGTATTTGCTGACGCGGAGAGTAAAAAAAAGTTGGTAAATGGAGGATTTTTGACTAGTGGGCAGCCTGAAATGATCTCTGAGAAGACCCGAGAAGCTCGCGAGTGCGCAATTGTTAATTATATTAATTTTGAAAGTCAGCGCAGGTTGCAAGTGTGTCGTTTAATTTCGACTCGGTGCAACGGGTACTTCAAAGTTCCGTGGAAATCCAACTGATTGATCGAATTCAACTTTAAACAATGGAATCATTAGAGAAATTTTAGTGAAACTTAATGCATAATATAATGACGAACAAAATACATGCATATAATTTATACAACGAAAGTGACGAGCGACGAAAATTAAAAAAAACTTCGTTAAAAAATTCACTCTCAAAGATGAAAACTTTTTACATTCCTGTTTATTCGTGCGCCATGACGCTGTTCAACGTGTTTACTATGATGTCAGCGTATCGTACGAAACAAGCATTATTAGATGCAAATACCTGCAAACGCCATTGTTATTAATAATAAACGAATCCGAGTCCGAATGTGTGTGAGCGCCAACGCGGCGGTTTTAGGTTCGATACAACGTCGTTTTTTCCGAAATATTTTACACTAAAACTATGGATAACAGCTTATGCGATGTTTATAAAGTTCATTCAACTCTTTACAAATAAAAACTTGATAGAAGAATAGAATAAAAGACCTGATGATGACACAACGTGTCGAAACCTAGGTCGTGTTAAAATAAATATCGAGTGGAATCACAAGTGTTTTTACTTACCCTACTTCAATATTTTTTCTCGTTTAATGGAAGAATCGTTTTATGTGATAGCGGATATACTTAAAATTTCTTTAGTTAATTTTGGCCAATTAAATTTTTTAATGATAACATACATTCCAATACGTATGAGTAAGCACCTAAATTCCTGAATTTTAAATTATTTCCTTGAATAAGAAATATTTACTGAATCTCCTGTAGTAATATTTCATTCAAAGGTATGTTGTTTTTATCACAAGATATCAGATAATGGTAATGAGATGAGACAATAAACATGGTAATGAGTTTGGCAAGTAGGATGAAATCGACTGATCCTGGATTTGCAAGTAGCAGCGTTTGCTGCATTCTAATTACTCTACCAAAACAAGTGCACAAAACAATAGGCTATCTAAAACCTTTACTTACCATTTAATTGTCATTCATTGGCCCTGAATTCTAACTGTATTCAATGATTTGTCATTTAACTTGTGCCCCAACATCATTCAATTAATTATACTAAAGTCCAAGGTTTCCTTATTTTTCACTCATCACAGAAATCTCATTTGATATTCTTCTTTAGACTTTGTTTTTCTTTGTATGCCCACCAACGTGCACTAATCAGGCAGAATGCTTACTTACATTTAATCAATATGCATTATTTCGTATGACGTTCTAAGGAAACATGTTTCGTAATACCCCTTGTGACTGCGACAGTGATACATAATGTTGTCCTGTTATAAAGTAATTTCACATAACTCTCGAGTGATGTCCACTACATGAGATCTCCTGTACTGGACTATAAGGGAGATCGGTTGCACTTTTATCACGCACCCGTCAAATGCCTCCCCACGTGCTTTGTCGACGGCTGTAGCGGCCCATCATGCTGACGAGATACAATAGAATCATGGGGGACGAATTTCATATCATCGGGGTCGGTAATATCCTGTCAATTTGTAACCTCACATACTTCAATACATAAGCAAGGATAAATATTTAATTTGTATACCTTAATAGTACTTTCTGTTACGGAAGATGCAAATATATTTGGCTCTCCACCTCATTAAAGTTAAGTAAAAAACAAATTTAAAAATATACTAAATGAATACTTAGTTCAACAGGAAGAAGTTTCAATGTATGTTGTGTATGTTTAAACTAGGCAATTTGGCATATTATTTTTTTTCTCCCTAACTTCCTGTATTTCCTGTGCTTGTATCTATCAATGTTTGTCCGGGCAGTGATTTTCTTGTCAAATTGTATTTCTTCTTATAGGATTGGCCCTTGAACATTTAATTAATAAATTCAAATCAATATGTTTCTATAGAGGGTTATGTGAGAAAAGCGTGGAGAGAAACTTCTAAAGAATGCAAAGAGAAGATATTGTAATGTCCTCTTATTCCGAATGGGTGGGTAGCGACACCTGAAGTTCAATTTTCAAGTGACTGTATGACAGGATCATTAACATCGGTTATAAATCCGAATATTGGATCCCAAGCGTTTAACTCCAAGCCATTCGGAAAACGATGATCTCGTTAAATCCAATATGTTCCATTACCCGTTTCTCGTACACCATCTCTGGACTACCTCTAAAGATTTCCTAAGGTTTCTTCCAATATATCCTCTACCATATCTTCCCGTGTCTTATTACGTTTGCTCTTCTTGTGTTGTTCATAAGATTCTTCTTCCACCAACTCTTCAAAGAACTGCATCGGTTCTTCTTCAGTCATTTAATTTTCAACATTCCCCTCTAGCACCACATTTCCATTGCATCAAACTTCAAATATATGAAGCTCATATTGTTGATATTTTGCTTCCGTAAATGAGAGAATATAAAAAAAAACTACGCTATTTGATTTGAAGAAGGGGTCAGGTACTGGAAAAGTAGGAACGGTAAAATAACGGAGATTATATGTTAGTCTGGTGTTGGAAAGACACTGTTCCCTATAGGTACGTGGCTTCGGCACCGTCTTTGAACGTCTCGAGTACATCCCTACATTTCTTCTGGATGCCTACGAGTTCGCGATTCCAGAAAAGAGCTGCAATTGATATTTTTGTGACTCGTTGAGAACTGAATAGAACGATAGAGTTTTACATAGAATTAAATCTATCTTACAGTGACAAGTTAAAGAGTCGACGTATAAGTATGGAATAGTAGCAAAAATACCATTTCTTAAAGAGCGGTGACCAAATATGAACGAATTGCAAAACATTTCAAAAGGACGTTTGTCTATTCATCTTAAACGTAAAATTTATCTCAAACTGCGATTGGAGGAAAACAGTAATTTTAAAGGAAAATAGCAGTTACATTAAAAATTATTTTATTGTTTTTAAATTTAAAAAAACTATTTTTAATATTTATATGGGCAGTAAGAATCAAGATGAGATTTATCCTTATCTGCTGGGTAGGTAACTTGATAAAGTGATATCAATTCTCAAGCTTTGCAATGAAGTCGAAATATGTTTTGTACATATGTCAACATTTTAGAGGAACTGTTATATTTCTATTCCTCCAATAAAAGGCTAATCTCTGCCAAATCTTGACTAGCTGTAATGCTCATTTCTGGTTGAAAATGGGTGTGGAAATCCATCGAATTAAAGCAGTACCTTCTCCATGGTATACTCGGTGTATTCACAAACGAGAGCGTTAGTTCGGAAAAATATTTCTCCCTTGTTCTTGGGAACACGAAATAAAAGAAAAAAGATGGACGCAGACACCAGGTTACTACCGTCTTTCGTCTTCCTAAAGAGTAGAAGGGGAGAGAGCATTGTACAACGCGTTTCGGCATCAAAACCCTTTGAAGATCTTATTGAGTCTTCCAAAAAAAAATTATTTTTAGGTAAACAAACAGGAGGAAGACATCAAAGTAAAGCTTCCCCTTCGTCTCTGAGGATGGTGCGAGTGCAAGCGCCGGGATAGCGGTCGTCTAACCAAAGTCAGAACAGGAAAACTTTCTCGGACTCTTTGAACAAAACCTTTGCAGTCCTCGTGATGTGACCTTCGGATTCATCGACCCGGCCCCTACTTTAACAAAGCGTGGATACAAAAAAACGGCTGAGGACATTCATTTCCTACGATGTCCTCACAAACTGGAAAAAGCCTCACGCAGGGTTAAAGAAGTTGTTTTAATTTTTCCACCACGGAGATGAACTCACACTTAATCGTCTGGTGCAAGGTTCGACGAGCATTTGGTGTAGCTGATAAAGATTTGTTGTAATAAATTTTGTCCATGATGATTAGAAGCGATATTAATTTACTGGTTATTTTTAATGGTTAAAATTCAGCTAAGAGTTCTGAGAAACGATTTATCTTTATAACCACGCAAAATTCGGTTTTTGTCATTTTCTTTAGTATGTAAAGAAATTTGATAATTGTCGTAAGGACAGAATATGAATGTTTTGCGTAATTGTAAACGGCAGTACGATGAAAACCATATTGAACTCTGAAAAAATCTCACTATCTCTGAAAAAATGACACTATGCACAAGAAATATCTTTGGGGATATGAAAGACGAGTAAGATTCCACATTTATAACACACGTTCCTTTTCCATACATTTGTTTTACACGACTGTCGCTGTCACTAAAAAAATTTCTTGTTAAAAGAAAAATGAGTAATAGATCAGAAGCAAATATGGAGGCTAAGAAAATCTTGGGAGAAGTCTAGCTCTGACATTACCCCTTCCTGCCGCTGTCCAATCAGATGTGGAGGGAAAACTATGATCCAATGAGTCGGTGAGAAAAATTCAGGATGCCCTAGTAGACTCGCTATTACATATTTTTAATGGGACGTCTGACAATCATCTGTTCATTTATTCAGATCAATAGTATCCAGATAAAACTTCCCAATAGGGTGTGATATGACAAGGTGCCAAACATCGACCAAGCTCAAACATTTACAGACTGTCGGTTTCTTCTCTCCACTCCAATTATGGACACTGAAAGAATTTTCATTTTATTAGTTTTATCCAGAAACGTAAAGGAAACTTTTCGGGCTTGACTTGGTGGAATTTCTCCATCTTAGGAAGCGAAATGAGTACATTGCAATTCCACATTAGAACTTTATGAAGCATCATCAGGTCTGGTGATTCAGGCAACGTGATCATGCTGCGAAAACATGATCTGCAATAAGATTCTAATGTGAAGTTGCAGTGTACTCATTTCTCTTCCTAGTTTAATCCGATTAGCGGAACTAAAATGCACGTGTTGCAATAAGCTGATCCACCTCGCCATTTTATGAGTGTTCTCGCAAGCGTGTTCACATTTAATGGATCAGTTTCAGTCAAAACGGAGAAACTCATCAATCCCTGGGTCATCTCCGCGTCAGACCGCGATTTGTCCACGGAGAACAGCAAATTTCACGAAACACCAAAAGCATAGTAACAAGGAATCTACATGCATTTAACCGAAAAAGATGAAGTAAAGCAAATATTGTTCGATAATCGACATACACTCCAAAATTATAAGTTAATTTTCAAATGTTAAAAGAAGATGTGGATATCCACGTTCCACAAACCAGAAGAGTTTCACAAAATAAATAATCATTTCGACGCGCGTTTCATCAGGTTCAAGACAAAGAGTTACAACATAAAATAGAGTATAACATAACAAAGAGTTGTAACTCTTTGTCTGGAATCTGATGATGACTCAGTGAGTCGAAACGCGCGTCTAAATAAATATTTATTTTGTGGAAAAGTGCTGCATCTTCTTTCATTATGTGTTCTTTCCACTACATCAAGCCTGAATCTGTAATACTTAATTTTCATATATTTCCCAAATCTCGTTATTTACTTTATTTCGATGGGTTCGTTTGTAAGATTGTTTCAATGGCAAGCAAGTGCCGACCGGATTAGCCTGGTGGGCAGCGTGCTCGCAGGCTAACCAAAAGGTCGCGGGTTCGAATCCCGCCCAGGGCAAGGGTGTCGTGATTGTCCAACTGGGATTTTCTATGCATTGAAGAGGTGTGAAATGACCATAGCCGTCAAAGCACCCTATAAACAAAAATATTACTACACTACGTCAATGGAAAGCCTCTAGTATTTCGCTTCTCCGTTTAATTGAAAGAAATTCTTCTGTCTAATAATATCGTTCATATTTTAAATTCATCTTCTGCTCCGTTTTCAATTTCCCCCTACGTTTTCTTACACTCTTTTCCTAGCTATTACTTACAAGTCATGTCGCCGGTTTCCATTTCCTGACCCATGAATCATTCTTATTTTCCCCTATCCTCTACTAGACATTTCTTTTAACCCGCCCTTGTTCCTTCTCCTATTCCTCTTCCTCACTCTCTGTTATATCGGTTGCTTTATTTCCTGTCACCTTTATTTTTCGCCGCCCACGCATTTGATTATTTCCCCCCACCCCCCTTCCTCGTCGACCCTGTTCCTCACATCTTCGAACGACACGCCAGCACTCAAAAGATTTTTCTCCTCGAAGATCTTTCTCCCAACATCACTTTCACTCTCATCCCTCCGTGATTTTCCCTTCACCGCTCAGGTTTTTTTTCATCTCCGGATCACGTATCCATCCAATTCCCACTACCGTCCCATGACATTTGAGGGACTCGTACCTTCATGCTTTTAACGCCGAAATCTACACTTTCTTCCAAAATGAGTTTTTCACTCGTAGGTATGAGGTGCGGTTTACAGCATTCCGAAAATTTACCGACCACCCATTGAAAAACACCAACTGCGATTATTTAGATATCTCACATGATAACACACATGTAGGGATAACGTTCGTCACTTCATAAATCAAAATTTCTGCGTGGCCCGCTGAAGACGCTGAAATATCGACATGGGTTTCTTCCGAGGGAATCGATAATTTGTATTCCTCCTCTTTCGTCTCGAGGCTTTAATTATGCCTCCGTTTCAACGTCCCCCATTGTCGTCATGGACCTGAGCAATAAAGCATCCCGTGAATAATGGAGAAGCGCTCCCAATCACGTCACTCCACGCTGCACCCGCATCCCACGAACGACGTGGAGAGAGAGAGTGAAATGAATATTCGCATCTCCTTAACGTCCCCCGAGCACGTCTCCCGGGAGAAGAAGCGAGATGCAAGCTCCCTCCCTCCCTTCCCCCCCTCTCTCCCTCCCTCTCACTCTCTCGCAGGGAGGGAAGGAGGGATGACATAGAGCTGTGGAAGTTTCCTGAGATCATCTTGAGTGATGGAAAGAGAGAGAGAGAGGGGGGGGAGAGGGAGGGAGATGTTTCCGCTTTCACGAGAACGAAGGAGCCTGTCTCGTAATTTCCCACACGTTCGAACTGCGGAGAGTGAAAAGGGTTGGCGGCCGAAGAAAAGCCCGGTTCGCGAAACGGAACGCGAATGCAATGACTGACTTGACTTTGCTAGAGGGAA
>WURS02004246.1:0-61301 GCA_011762765.2 Rhinocypha anisoptera
TCCTCGGTCCATGGGAAGTATATCACCGTAGATGGACGACGATGCTTGAATCTGGCCACGCATAACTATCTTGGACTGGCGGAAAATTCACAGTGTCTCCAAGCGGCAATCGATGCGGTGAAAACCTACGGTGTGGGGAGCTGTGGTCCCCGTGGATTCTTCGGTACCGTTGATGTTCATCTTGCTTTGGAAGAAGAGATTGCACGTTTTATGGGCACAGAGGAAGCAATTCTCTACTCGTATGGTTATGCAGCGATTTCTAGTGCCATTCCTGCTTATTGTAAGGTGAATGATGTGATCTTCGTGGACGAGGGTGTGAGTTATCCAATTCAACAAGGACTTGCAGCTTCACGTTCTACCATTCGTTTCTTCCGTCACAACGATCCCACCGATCTGGCTCGATTACTCGAAGAGCAACACCGTGAAGATTTAGCTAACCCGAAAAAAGCACGCACATTTTCTCGATTTCTGATCCTCGAAGGCTTGTATCTTAATTACGGTGACTTATGTTTGCTTCAAGAGATGGTTGAACTGAAGCGCAAGTACAAGCTACGACTCTTCATTGACGATACTTGTGGTTTTGGAGTGTTGGGCGAAACTGGACGTGGTATCGTCGAACACACTGGTGTTAGTCTCGAGGACATTGATCTTATTTCCGCGAGCCTCGAGTACTCCTGCGCTGCTTACGGTGGATTTTGCACTGGGACCCATTATATCGTGGATCACCAACGACTTTCTGGGCTTGGATACTGTTTTTCCGCTTCTTTGCCCCCTCTCCAAGCGGCTTATGCTCTTCGCTCAATTCAACTGTTCAAAGAAGAGCCCGAAATGATTACTACTCTTCGAGAGCGTTGTCAACAAATGGACTTTCTTTTGAAGAAAGATCAGTCTGTCTTCGTGGTGGAAGGAGACGAAATCTCACCCGTCAAACATCTTCGATTTCGCGAGTCGATTGAAGAAGTTCTTAAGAAGAATGGTCTCAAAGCGAATTCGATGACCCCGGGTCAACTGGAAACGCTTCGCTTGGAGAAGGTGGTGGCTTCAGCTCAAGAAGTAGGTTTAGCCTTGACGGTTGCACGTTACCTGGAGCGCGCCGAGCACTACCTACCTCCACCCACCATTCGACTCACCCTTTCAGCGGCACTCACCCACAAAGACCTCGAGCACTCATCAGCCATCATTGCCCAAGCCTTTGCTACCATTCACAAGCAGTTCACCTCGGAACACTTTTGATTGAGATTGATGTGATATCTCATATTCTGTGCTAGGTTTAATTATTTATTTTCCAATCATTCTTTTTCAATTATTCAAACGAACAAATATCTCCTATACTTAATGATAATAATAAAGTATTTTTAAATTATAATATTTTATATATTTAAAAAAAATACTTGTCGCTTTCTAATGTTCTTTGAACATTGCCTGGTTAGCATAGAAAAGTGGCCTCCGAAAACAAAACTCAAAAACTAACCATCTTTTTGTTTTAATTGCTCCTTAAAAGTAAAAATTAAACTAGTAATTTGTAAATACAACATACCATCAAGTTATTAAAACAAAAGTCAAAAATTTAGTACTATTGGAGAGAACACCGAAAAATTCCAAAAAAACATTGCCTGGTAAGCATAGGAAAGTGGCCTCAGAAAGCAAAACTCAGAAACTAACCATCCTTTTGTTTTAATTGCCCCTTAAAAGTGAAAATTAAACTAGTAATTTTTAAATAAAACATACCATCAAATTATTAAAACAAAAGTCAAAAATTTAATACTATTGAAGAGAACACAGAAAAATTCAACCTACTTTCTGAGGCCACTTTTATATGCTTACCAGACAATGTTCATTGTTTATTTAATATTTGGTTTTGAAAAAAAATTAAATTATTTTATTTAAGCTGTACTACTTTATCTTATTTTAACTTAGCAAAAAAATAAAAAAAGATTTTAAACAAAAAAGTTCCCATACCGGGAATCGAACCCGGGCCTTCTGGGTGAGAGCCAGATATCCTGACCACTAGACCATATGGGAGTGTGGTTAATCTTATGCTCGTTCAAGCTACATCTTAAGATGATTTTAAATTTTTAATATTAATTTTTTAGTTATAAAACTTTATAGGAAATCTTTATAATATTTTATAATGTGAATAGCAAATGATTTAGAGCAAAAAATACTCTGATAAAATAATAATTAGAAAGTCTTGGCACGACATCTATTGGTTAGAATGAGAACTAATAATTTCAATTTAAAAATGCGCAGATTAATTCTGTTTTAAAAAATAAATTTGATTTTATTCATTTTAACATGTTAAATATTGAAATATATTTTGAAATATATTGAAATATTGAGTTAAATGTTGAATTCTAATTAAAAATGTTTTTAAATTTTCCAATTAGCCGGAAGTTGGTTTAATTGCGTGCAATGACTTTGCGTTACTCGAGGGATACATCTTCCAGTTGGTCAACCACTTTCTGAAAGAACACCCGTGCTTCTACCAAATCACCCATTTGCTGCAAGAGGTAAGAACTTAGACCGACAACTTGATTTAAATGACACTTTGCCATAGGGTTTTCGAGTGACGGCCAGTGGGCAATGTCTTGACATGATGACCGAGAAGGAAGCGAAGAAGGATGACAATGAATGTGATATCAAGGTGTACCAAATGGAACGCTACCAGACAATTGTAAAATACAAAACGGCTTTTTACACTTTCGTTTTGCCCACTCGACTTGGTAAGTTTGAATCTGTAGTACAAGAGTTATCGTATTTTACTTCTTTTTTTTGTCAGCGATGTACTTGGCCGGACGGACCGACATTGAAGAACATCGCTTAGTGGAGTCAATTCTTCTTGAAATTGGAGAGTTGTACCAGATTCAAGATGATTACCTCGATTGCTATGGCGATTTTTCCGTGATGGGCAAGATTGGCACTGATATTCGTGATGCTAAGTGTTCTTGGCTCGTGATTCAAGCCGTTCAACGAATTGAAACTGGCCAACAGCGACAACTTCTTCAGAAACACTATGGCAAACATAATGACGAATCAGAAGCTCTGATCAAGCAGCTTTACAAACAGTTACAACTTGATACTGTTTATCAGAAATACCACCAGGATAAATTGGACGAGATTATCCAGAGAATCGAAAGTGTTCGTCAACAGCTTCCGGTAGAGATCTTTCAAGAACCTCTATCCCACGTCTGTCCTAGGGATAAGTGAAGCTCCAATTTCAATTGGTACTTTAGTCTATATTTTTTTAGATTAATCGTTTGAAAAGATTTATTAGAGTTACTATTGCCTACATTAAACAATTTTGTATTTTCAATTTCACATTACTACAACTTGACTCTAAACAAAAAGTTTGTCTTAATAAAGATTTTAAAGTTTTAAATTGTTTTTTAATAAAATCACTAATACCAGAAATTTGGTTGTGATAAAAAAATAAAGTTTTGAAAAATGTTACAAACGTTTTGAATGAGGCTTATACTATAACTTATCTAATCTTATACTATAACTTATAGTTATAGACATAATTTAGAAAATAACGATTTTCAATTTACCTTACCAAAACCATTAAGAAAAGAACAAAAACATGCTATAGATCAAGTATGTTTGTGCACTACTACTAATCTTAATTAGACTTTACAATGTTATTGTCATTTTCAACATTAGCGAGACTCAGTCAAAATTTTTGTTAACATTCAAGACAACTTAACGTATGAAAATTACTTTTGTTTAAAACTAATTGGCATGAAAAGATGTATGAAAAGTCAATTTGAATAAATTCCGTTAACTATATTGAGTTCGTTTAATAAGTGATCAAAATGGAAAAACATTTTTAATTAATTAAATCAATAACATATGTATATTGAAAATTGGCAATGTTACTATTTTTAGTTAGGATTGCAATGTTTTTATGACAAGTTTACTAATTAGCAACAAGCCAAGTAAAATGGCTATTTTTAGTGATTTGAGTGTTCGGAGACTTTACTTTACTTAAATTTTTCCGATAGTAGCAACGAGTGTACAGAAGATATCATTGATGTCAGTGATATGAGAAAAGTGAGACGTCTCGCAGTACTGCATATTCAAATTATTCATGGGCAACCATCCCAAAAGATAGAAAACTAGCCCAATCAACAAATTAAGTTCATTTTTCGAAAGAAAGTGATGCTAGCACTTTTATTTTGGTTTAGTAAACTGAGTCTTGTTAAAATTCATAAACGAAAATATGTTGTTTTTAAGTTTTGATTTTTAAAAAAATTGAGTATGGTTCAAAACACACTGTATCATTACTTATAAGTAAATCGATTTGCATAGTAAAAATCGTTTTTACTTCCAGATTCAACTTCAATATTAAGGTGACCCCGGAATGATTATCATAAATTATTATTTTATGAGAACTTTATTCTACTCTAGAGAGAAAGAGAGAGAGAGAGAGAGAGAGAAATATTAATTATGTTAGTGAAGATCGAAGTATTGAGTTTGCAAGTAAAGTGGCAGTTGTCCTAAGACGTCCCCTTACTTGCAAAGTTAATAAAAGTGGGCCTAAACAAAGTATGTCCGGAATCGATCTAACCACTTCGGAGGGTATTAAAGCTTCTAGGTTAGCTATTAGAAGCTTCATTTGCAGCTTTGTCTTGAAACGGTGTGCCAGCTACTTACTAGGAATCCGGTTATTTGGTTATCTCGAATAAGATTACCAATTCTCAAGATGGCAGACGAACTCGAGATTAAATATACTCAAGTGAGCGTTTAATTTTTATTGCGTCTGTTTTCTAAATTTTGTTTTGTTTTTCAGATTTTCATCAACAATGAGTGGTGCGATTCAGAGAGTGGAAGGACTTTTGAAACTATCAATCCTTCCACAGAACAGAAATTAGCTGACATTCAGGAAGGAGACAAGGTATATTTTTAATTATATTCAAATTTGTTCAAATAGTTATAACTCAAAATATATTATAATCATAAATTATAAGAACAACATAGAATTATGAATATGAAAGAAGAGCTGCGTCCTCGCCTATGAGCAGGGCGGATTCTAATAATCCGATTAGTCTACTCCCAATAAATAGCGCTAGGTTCAATGGACTCTGTTCCCTGTCTCCTTTAGACTCTGTGACCCCAAAGTCTTATTCAATTATTCTTTACTTGGAAGCATCCTCTTGGTCATGTTTCAGTAGTCTTGGTACTCGAGAAGCATACTAGAATTATGGCGAGGACAGACAGACAGAAACACAAAGCCCTTTTTACACTAGACCCCCCAAGCGTTGGCGTGTTAATAGCAGGGTGTATTGCAGCTAAGCTGCCTCTCGCCTTGCTAAAAATTGTAATTTTCATTCAAAAAACAGAGCAAAATTAGACTAACATGATTATCAAAGGCCGACATTGACAAAGCAGTGGAAGCTGCAGTTGAGGCCTTCAAAATAGATTCGCCGTGGCGGTCAATGGATGCCTCTGCTCGTGGACTTCTACTTTACAAACTCGCCGATTTGATAGAGCGCGATGCGGAGCATATAGCTCGATTGGAGACGGCAGACGTGGGCAAACCGTTGCCAGGAGCCATTTGGGAGTTGGGGTTGGTGGTCAAAGCCTTCCGCTACTTTGCTGGCTGGGCCGATAAGATTCACGGCAAGACTATTCCCGCTGATGGCAACGTTTTTTCGTATACTCGCATTGAACCGGTTGGAGTATGTGGACAGATTATCCCGTGGAACTACCCGATTGTAATGCTCTCGTGGAAACTAGCACCTGCCTTGGCGTGCGGCAATACGTTGGTGTTGAAACCCGCAGAACAGACTCCGGTGAGTTTCAAGAAAGGACTTAGAAAACTAACTAAAATTGTTTTATACAGTTAACTGCTCTTTATGTGGCAAGTTTAGTTGTAGAGGCAGGTTTCCCACCAGGAGTGGTTAACATAGTTCCTGGTTTTGGAGAAACTGCTGGAGCAGCATTAGTAGAGAATCCAAAAGTGGATAAGATTGCCTTTACTGGCTCCACTGAGGTGGGAAAATATATTATGAAGAATGGAAGTGAGAGCTTGAAACGAGTTACACTAGAACTGGGTGGCAAGTCACCACTCGTGGTCACCGAGAACTTCGACGTAGCTACCGCAGCAATGATCGCGCAAGAAGTGTGTTTCGTCAACATGGGCCAGTGTTGCGCAGCAGCCACCCGCACCTACGTGCACGAGTCCATCTACGACCAGTTCGTGCAAGAATCGGCTAAACTGGCACTCAAAAAGGCCGAAGCTATGGGTGATCCATTTGAGGAGGGTATTGTCCATGGACCACAAATTGACGCCGATCAGACTGCAAAGGTTATGGACTTGATTGCTAGTGGTAAACGAGAAGGTGCTCGTCTGGTGGCTGGCGGCAAACGAGCCGATCGACCGGGATATTTCATTGAACCCACTGTCTTTGCCGATGTTTCTGATAAGATGCGTATTGCAAGGTCAGATTTGTGGTTTGGTACATTAGTTCGAATAAACATCTTACATTCGATTTTTTTCTAGGGAGGAGATCTTTGGTCCAGTGCAACAAATTATCAAATACAAAACACTGGATGAGGTGATCAAGCGTGCAAACGATACCAACTATGGCTTGGCGGCAGGCATTCTCTCTACTGACATCAACCAAATTCTCAAGTACAGCAGCGAAGTACGCGCGGGAACAGTGTGGGTCAACACCTACCTTCATCTCGCTCTCCAGTGTCCTTTTGGGGGGTACAAGGAAAGCGGACATAATCGAGAGATGGGCGAAGATGGTGCTAAACCTTACTATGAGATTAAAACTGTCACCATTGGACTTGCCTAAAGTCTTACTACCCTGATTGGTGGATTCACGTTTGACATATTGATAGTCGTCAACCTCAATCATTGAACTATCATTATGATAGCGTCTGGTAGTAACTGTAGGTTGATAATAATAAAAAATTATATAAGTGTTTCTTTCTCATTTTCGTATCTATGGTTATTATCGCAAACAAGCTGACACAAGTGAGTGACAATACATGCTTTTGTTTCAATGAGTGATAACCCTACAACTGAACTGCATCTGGTAATTTTGTTTAAGAATCAAAAATTAGAACAAGAGCGAATATTTAACTAAAGTTTCTACGTTATATTTGCATTTAAAGTAGCTTTTGTTATTGCTATGCGATGTGTTATATAACTTTAGTTGATCAAATTTTTAGCGTTGACAATAGAGCGTTGATGACCTTGAATCAGAACTAATAAGAGAGGGAGAGAAAGAGAGAAAGCAGACAACTGGTCTCACAATGATTGTTAACCACTCACTGATAGCTACGTCGCCTCACCAGCCATTATAATGCATATATCTTGGCATGAGTGTGACACGAGAGGAGAGGGCGGCGCGAATCTCGACTACCCAAGTGACCTTGAGCTGAGTGGCACTATCACCATCTCTTGTCCGGTGCTCGTTGCCGTTCAGTCCAGTGTCGGTGCTTAATAAAACCACAGACGACCCACTCAGGCTTCACTTGCATTCCTGCTTCGATACATCTTCATTGTCACTCGATTCACTCAAACCACGCAACATGGCCAAGGTTGAGGTCAAGTTTACTCAGATTTTCATCAACAATGAATGGCATAATTCAGTTTCGGGTAAAACATTTCCGAGTAATAATCCGGCTACCGAAGAAAAGCTGGCTGACGTGCAAGAGGGTGATAAGGTAACTGGAAACTTTGTGAGCTCCATTATCATTTCATTCAAGTTTACATTCTATATTAAATGAACAAAACTTTATTTCCAAAGATTATATTACAGTTACATTATTAACAACACAGTTTAATTTTTTGTCTCCAACTTGTTCAAGTAAATTTAATTTTAAATTAAAATAACTATATTAATTTTAGAGTGACATCGACAAAGCTGTAGAAGCCGCGGTGATCGCTTTCAAGCAGAACTCGCCATGGCGTTCGTTAGACGCCTCGGCTCGTGGTCAACTCATCAACAAACTGGCCGATTTGATTGAACGAGATATTGAATATTTGGCTCGACTGGAGACAGCCGATAACGGCAAACCGTACACTCATGCAGTGGGTGACATTCAAGCCTCTGTCAAGGCTCTGCGTTACTATGCAGGTTGGGCGGACAAGATTCACGGTAAAACCGTTCCTGCGGATGGCAAAGTATTTTCTTTCACCCGTATCGAGCCGGTCGGTGTTTGTGGACAAATCATCCCATGGAACTATCCTATTCTTATGTTGTCTTGGAAATTGGCCCCAGCACTTGCTTGTGGCAATACTTTGGTATTGAAACCAGCTGAACAAACTCCGGTAAGTAGATTTACAGTATAAGTAACATGTTAATTATGATTGGTTGTTGTAGTTGACAGCGCTGTACATAGCTAGTTTGGTTGTGGAGGCAGGTTTCCCACCTGGTGTTGTTAACATCGTGCCAGGCTATGGACCAACTGCCGGTGGTGCGCTTGTTGAACATGCACAAGTGGACAAGATCGCTTTCACTGGTTCTACCGAGGTGGGCAAGCTCATCATGAAGAATGGAAGCAATACTCTCAAGAGAGTATCACTCGAGCTAGGTGGCAAGTCACCACTGGTAATCACTGAGAACTTTGACGTGGCCAAAGCAGCAGCGATCGCGCAAGAGGTGTGCTTTGCCAACATGGGCCAGTGCTGTTGTGCGGCCACTCGCACCTTCGTTCACGAGTCGGTCTACGAGGAGTTCGTCAAGCACTCTGCTCTTCTCGCCTCGAAGAAACTCGGTAACATTGGCGATCCTCAAGAGAATGCTACTGCCCATGGACCACAGATTGATGCTGAACAGACCAGCAAGATTTTAGATTTGATTGAAAGTGGCAAGAAGGAAGGTGCTCGTCTGGTGGCTGGCGGCAAACGAGCCAATCGCAAGGGCTATTTCATTGAACCCACGGTTTTTGCCGATGTTACCGACAAGATGCGCATTGCCAAGTAAGTTTGGTTTTCTTGGTTTTTATTTAATAATTACAACCTGATTGATTTATATTTAGAGAGGAAATTTTTGGTCCAGTGCAGCAAATTTTGAAATACAAATCACTGGACGAGGTGATTGAGCGTGCCAATGACACTACTTATGGACTAGCAGCAGGCATTCTCACTAACGATCTTAACCAGGCGCTCAAGTATAGCTCGTCGGTGCGAGCCGGTACCATCTGGATCAACACTTACTTGAATCTTTGCAGTCAAGCTCCGTTTGGTGGTTTCAAGCAGAGTGGTCTTGAGCGTGAGATGGGCGAAGATGGCCTCAAGGCTTATTGTGAGATCAAAACTGTTACTATTGGTTTTTAAATTTTGATTTGATTTATTTGTTTTGATAGGCTTGTTAATTTCATTGTTTATTGTTTTTTTGTTTTTTAATTGTATTTTTTGCAAACAACTTAAGTAATAAAAAGTACATTTGTTATAATTATAATAATATCAAAGTTTAAAGTTCAAAATCTAGGCAAATTCATGATAAAATTTGAAGCATAAAAAATAAAATAATTGATAGAGTATACCTTAGTAACAAACAGTCTTGATTGCAAAACTTGGCTGCAGTACTGATCTCGCCATGTAAATCGTAATCAACTGATAAAATAGAAAAAAATCGACAGGCATACTAAACATTTGCTTTACACACTATAACTCGAAAACCATTAGTATGAATTTATAGCACTTGTACATTCATAAAAAAATTATAATAAACAAGATGACAAAAATGTAAACAATTTAAAAAGTGATAATTTATTCCTATTAACTCTACTCCTCAATTTTAATTTTGAATTTAGCGCGTTTATCAGAAGAGAATAAACCAAGTTTATACGGTGGAACTACTGTAAGTCACGTCCTATTTATAGACTGCTTGGTTTCTTTATTATGTTCAATAAATAATGTGAGTGTTGCCTAGCGGGATTTATTATTCCTGTTATTCCACTGGGTATTTAAATATCAGTCACTTTTGCTTCAACCTGTCACTTTTCTTATTGGTTATCATCCTACTTTCGATAGACTTCCAAATGGCTCCTGAAGTTAAGTACACTAAGGTTAGGGTACTTTTTTGTGTTATAGTTAAACTAAGTGAATTTGAACTCCATTCTAGATCTTTATTAACAATGAGTGGCATAACTCGGTTTCGGGAAAAACTTTTCCAAGTATTGATCCGGCAACGGAGAAGAAAATAGCCGATGTGCAAGAGGGTGACAAGGTTAGATTCTTTTTCAATTTTAATTTCAATGTCTTGTTTTCAAATTAGCCCAAAGAATGTTTTTGTGCTTTTGTGGGCAGTTTAATGATTGAATTTATGATGTAAGTGATTCAAGCGAGTTATTATATTGTTTCTAGACTGACATCGACAAGGCAGTGGAAGCGGCAGTGAGCGCCTTCAAACTTGGCTCACCATGGCGTTCTCTTGATGCTTCTGCTCGTGGCCAACTTCTCCACAAGTTAGCCGATCTAATTGAACGTGACATTGACTATTTGACTCAACTGGAATCGCTGGACAACGGCAAACCTTTGGCTGAGGCACGATTTGATATTGAGGTTTCGGTGGCAACTTTTAGATACTATGCTGGGTGGGCAGATAAAATTCAAGGCAAAACAATTCCAGCTGGTTAGTTATGGTTAACTAAAATCAATTATTAGTTAATAATTAATACTATTTTTTAGATGGAAATGTATTTGCTATTACTAAAATTGAGCCAGTCGGTGTTTGCGGTCAAATTATTCCCTGGAACTATCCCGTGCTTATGTTGAGTTGGAAGTTTGGACCCGCGCTGGCTGGCGGCAATACAGTAATTCTCAAGCCTGCTGAACAGACTCCGGTTTGTTTCAATGTTATATCCGTAGATGTATTTTTAACTAGTTTCTTACTTTGCGATTGGTAGCTCTCCGCGTTGTATGTAGCCAATTTGGCAAAGGAGGCGGGTTTCCCACCTGGTGTAATCAACGTGGTACCAGGCTTCGGTCCGACCGCTGGTGCCGCTCTGGTGGAACATGTCAAAGTTGATAAAATAGCTTTCACAGGTTCCACAGAGGTTGGCAAGTTGATTATGAAGAACGGTAGCGAAACACTGAAACGAATCACACTGGAACTTGGTGGCAAGTCACCACTCGTGGTTACCGAGAACTATGATCCAGCCCAAGCGGCACAGATTGCACACGATGCATGCTTTGCTAACATGGGACAATGTTGCTGTGCCGGCACGAGGACTTACGTCCACGAGTCCGTCTACGAACAGTTCGTCAAGCATGCCGCTGCGATTGCTCAAGCCAAAGTGGTGGGCAATCCCTTTGACCAATCGGTCAACCAGGGCCCACAAATTGATGCCAAACAGACCAGCAAAATTCTGGATTTGATTGAAGCCGGCAAGAAGGAGGGAGCTCGAGTGGTAGTGGGTGGCAAGAGACTCGAGAGCAATGGCTATTTCATTGAGCCTACCGTTTTTGCTGATGTTACCGATCAAATGCGCATTGCAAGGTAAGAGCTTAACCTCAACTACTTTTAACTTAATTCGTTTGACTCTACTATGTTTTAATTTCTTTGATATATAGAGAAGAAATTTTCGGTCCTGTGCAACAGATTCTCAAGTACAAAACACTGGACGAGGTGATTGAGCGTGCCAATGACACGCAATACGGCCTAGCTGCAGGCATCCTTACCAACGATCTAAATCAGGCACTGAAGTTCACCTCTTCTGTTCGTGCCGGTTCGGTGTGGGTCAACTGCTACGACCCGGGTACCATTCAGACTCCTTTTGGTGGTTTCAAGCAGAGTGGCCAAGGACGAGAACTCGGTGAAGATGGTCTGCATGGATATTGTGAAGTGAAGACCGTAGTAATCAAGATGAACTAAATCGATTTACATCTTTTTTAATCACCAATTACTTTGTGCCAATTTCTATATTTTTAATTAAACGATAAATAAGGGAAACAATTGCAACATATATTAATTGTATGGCATTCAACTAGATGTTTGATTGGCGTTGACAATGAGACTACTTGTGGGAAGATGAGCTCGATATCCCGGGGGCATAGGCAACTTATACCCTTCCTTGGTCTCGAAAAAGTTGTATGACAGGATGATCTCTTCACATTCATAGAGGTACGGGTCTCGGCTAAACTCAGGGTCGATGTAAAAGAACACAGGCAAATCAACCTCTTCGTTTGCGTTCAACTGTTGCTCCTCAAAGCAGAAGCACTGAATCTTCTGAAAGTACTTGCCCGCCTCATATGGCAAGATGTTGTACGTTGCAATACCTAAATCAATATAGTTGAAAAAGCAATGTCATAGTTATTTAAAAGTGCTATGTACATTAAGCATAGCAATCACAGCAAAAGTGAAATACTTAAAGTTTGTGAAACTTACCGTTGACGGGTCTATCAAGAACGTTTTTGGCTGTATAGAAGGCCAGAACAGTCTCGCCCGGAGAACATGTGACACTTGGCTGAGTTGGCTTAAAGTTCCAAGCTAGCCTCGATGACTTCTCCGCTTCGAAAACCACCTTGACCTTTCGGCCCTCGACAGGACGCATCGATGCTACTCTTTCATTGATGTTTGCTTCCAAAATCGCTTGACCACCTTTACCGGTTTTTTGACAATATATCCGATAAAGTGGAACTGCTGCATAGCTAAGACCTTGAGAAAAAACATTCATGTTGTGATGAATAATAAAGACTAGATGTAAAGAACCAACCAAGAACGAGGACAACAATCGCGGTTACCAACATCATTGTCGACTTGTTCTTCTCTCTAGGCGGAGGTCGATAAGACACTTGATGCACATTCTGCAGTATCAATGGTTGCTGCCGAAGAAGTGATCCGAATGAGAATTGTTTATGTGAAGATGCTCGTCGTTGAAGTCGTAAACAGCTCACTGGGCGAAACTGTGTATTACCACATCGATTGATAGAAGCTCGGAACACCAGGGCAAAGAGTTGAACTTTCGGATACATTCTTTTTCAAGATTATTCAACCACTAAACCGATGAGCATCAAATTACCATCACACGCTCCAAAAAACACATGCTGACAGACCATATGATGTGGAAAAGACACCAACGCCATCTGATGAGACTTAACACATTTATCATTCAAAAACCTATCAAAGACGTTCTTTTACGTTTTAGAGAGACTGGTCTCTTTATAGTTTCACTCACTTCCACTGGGATTAATCTCGAAATCCTGAATTTGGGTTCAACATTTGAAAGAAAATAGCCGGATATCTGATATTGGGAAACATTCTTTCCCAATAACTGATTTCGCGAAGAACCAAAACATCATTTATAAACTTAATAATATTTTAACTTTTTGTTAACTTGCAAAAAAATTTAATTGATAGAATACGTAGAGACTATATTTGCTTTTCTCAAAACTAGCAATGAAATCTTAATGAAATAATTAACATAAAACTTGTCAATTTAACTACAAATGAGTATTGTTATATATATCCAGAATAATTCTTGTTTTGTACTACAGTATGCTCTCAAACTTGTTTCAAAGACATTAATTCTATTAATGCCTTCTATTTTGCCATTTGGACGCGTAAGTTTGAGGGTTTACTGTATGTCAACTTTTTAAAACTCGCTTATTACATTACACCTAAATAACGTTTGCTACTTTGGCAGTTTAGCATAAAATCTGTTTTTAATGCAAAATTTTGAGAAATAGTTTTTGTGTGATGAACTATGCCTATAAATCCTAGCATTGACAACAACTTGCAATCACGGCATTCTTCTCTATAGATTATAATATTGTAATTTTGTAAATATTCAAATCATTGTCATTATTACATTGCTATGTGAATATTGCTAAAACAACACAAAAGTATAATCAAAAGCGGGTCAAACTATGAATGTGCCATTTCTTTCAATCATACACTTAACAGATAAAATGAAGTGGCACTTTGAGATTGTTCTATAGAGAGTATACTTGATGCACCTGAAATGGCACTGTAACAAATAAAGCACTTGAAGCTTTGCTTGAGCACATCAATAAAAAGTGATTAAGAAGATTTTTTTGTTAAAGCATAATGTTGTTTTTATCAACATTGTTATTACTTTGTTATGTTTAGTTTTATGATGAAATTGCTAAAAAATTATTAGAGTAATCTTTATTTAGATATATCGAATTTTTCTAAATTATATAAAACATCCGATTGACCATAACCTTTCAAGTTTTCAATTTCAAGCACGTTTTGATTAAATTTGAAACCTAAAGTTCAAATCATAATGCAAATCCGAAAATAGCAGCCTAATGTGATATTCGACAGTTTTGCAAATGTACTATGTTTAAATATTATGATATTTAGAACTTAAAAATAAAATTTGTTTGTTTTTTGACAAAGTTAAATTATTATTAATGACAGTTAATTGTACACTATCGGCACATTTTTTCTATTCTTGCACCCACTCCAAATGATATGATGTGACTAACTTTCACTTGTAAACCTATCGAAATTTTGTCTTGAACAAATGAACATAAAGTGAGTAGCAATTCAAGAGGCATCTTTATTGTTGTTTCAAAACATAAAAGGTCTTCTATGGAACTATCTAGAATGAAATATTTCTGGTTTAACTCTCTGTTATTCTTATTTATTATTTTAGATACGTGTGCTGTGTGTTTTATTTTTGTGAATAGATAATTTGAGACGAAACAAAAAGGGAGAGAGAGAGTAGCACAACTTTTTCCACTTCTATTTACTTAAGCACTATGCTTCATTAAGTTTCTAAAATTTTTTGTTTTATTTGAGATGTTTGAGATTGTCTTTGATTTCCGTTTTTAAATGAAATTATTTGCATCTGTAAATCAGTACAACTAGTGGTCTAATAAAAATTTAATTTTTAGTTTATGGTGTTTTAGGTTTTGTACTTTAATTTTAAATAATCATTTTATCTATCTTTCCAATTTTAGTGCAATTATGTTAATTTTTACATTTAAAAATAAAAATATAAAAATTGAATCAAAGCTGTCTTGATTTGGTTTCAACGGATTTTTGATTATTGTTGCATGGAACTTTCCACGTGAGTTTTAAGAGAATTTATATAAATTCTAGTTTCAATTAAAAAGTATTCCAACCATTCTATGTAGTTTGAGGAATTTCATTCAGGCATGTTTACGATTTTTGTCTACAAATATTTTAGAGCTTTTTGTAACCAAAGTTAATTATCAAATTCTCTGCGGTTAGGGAGGGAGGGACCGAGTTTATGTGTCATTCTGGTTCGGATTGATGGATTCCACTTTGAGTTAGATATGGGGCTTTCCCACCGGCAGAGAGGGCAAAAGCTTTATAGCAATGTCTAGTGACACTTTGAGAACTGAAGCAACTCTACTACCGGAAACTTTTGGTCATGGCAACTATCTTTTGTGCAATGTATGTAAACACCTGTGATTCTTATCATAATCGTTTTGTCTAATAATAAATCATAATGCGCAGTTATTTTAATGTTACTGCTTTAAGTTTCACAATGCAATTAGTCACGATGCAATTATGTGATATCATTATGTTATTACAGTGAGATCATTTGGAATTTTGCTTCAAAAAACATTTTTGACATTTTTCTTTCTTTATAGTTGTGATGAAAGAAAGATAGAAAAATAAATGAAAATCATTTGAGGATAACTAGAACTAAAACAGCAGTTCTACACAGTGGTTAATAAATTAGCAATACTAAAGTTTGGGATGAGTGCATGTTATGGAAATTTTTTTATCGTATAGGAGCATTCTAAATTAGGCATAAACTTAAACAAACTATCAAGTTTACGACTACACGATTTGGTAGATTAATATATCTAAAAGTTTGATTTTTAAATTAATGGATTTTTATTTTAGGTATCAAATTAGATGTAATGAAAAGTTTATTTAAGTATAAAAGTAGCTACCTCAAGAAATGTGACTTATCTGACATTTTAGATCTTATCACTGTCATTTAATGTTGGCGCATTCTACAGTCAACAGATCAATGTACAGAAGTTAAGTGCAGTGCTCTTTAAACTTAGCTGAGATTAGACAATTGCACTTCGAGAGATATAATATTGTGATTTCGTTTTTCTTTGGTGTTTATTCAAGAGAATTTGACCTAAGTATGATTTTAGTTTATTGATGTGTTATCTCTTTGAACCAATTTTGTCAGTTGCAATGTCAAGTTCAAGCTTAGTGTAACCCAAAATGGCACTCGTTGCTTGACGATACCGTCAGAGTTGATCTTTGGAAAGACCACACGACCTACCATAAAAGCATAAACTTTGAGCAGTAGAGTGTGTCTTTGACTAGCCCAGTACCGCATTGCTGCCATTCCAGGGCGAGGTGCTTTCTTCCGGTTGAATCTTCTTGTTTGCAACAGTCCAGTTAACTAGACACCTTGTTTGGAGTTCTCAAATTGTTCTCTAATGATCATGTATGGCCTATATACTGAAAAGTATTTTAAATTGCTATTCTTTGAAACTCTTCTTCTTCTTCTTCATCCTGTTAGGAAATTGGCACTGATAGATCTGTTTCAGAATATTTAAATGCCTGTCTCTAATGGCGAAACCAATTAATGCACTTATTTATCATCGGAAATTTGACTGCTTTTCTTTATAATGTATAGCTGGTAGAACGCGCGCGCCTTGGCTCTATTTGACATGTGTGACGTTGAATTCATAAATGTTGGTCTTCCTTTGTGCACTTTTTGAGATCTCTCTCTCTCTCTCTCTCTCTCTCCCTCTTTCACTTTCTGTTACTTTCTTTCCTATTTGGCCTGTGTGCGCGCTATATGAAACTGGGAGGAGAAAAGCTAGTATGTCGTGAAAAGTTAGGTCTTGGCGTGCCAATGGCTTTGTCAATGATTAGGTCGCAGATCCAACAAGTCCTTGGCAAGAGTGTGATCGCACCAACCAAGACCAACCAACCTCGAGAGCAAGATACACTCACACAAGTGATAGAACTGCGAAACCAAGTCTCAATTCACAACTTTTTTTCAAGTAAACCTTGTACATTTGTCTTCTCGGTGTAAGTACAGTGCGTGTGTGTGTGCCAATACAAAAAAGAAATTTCAATTACCAGTTACAAATACAATTTTAAAATTTAATTTTTTTAATTTATAACAAAGCCTCTGGGTTATTCATCTTTTAATTGAAAAGATGTGACAAACTAGTTCGGGTCTAGACCAGTTTGTCATAATTGATTTTTCTTTCTCTACTGTAATTTCTTATTACTATGGAAAACTTATAATTTAATTTGGGAAAGAAATTTTTTGACATATAATACTTTATCTATTGCTGTTTTGTTTTATTTAATGCATATATTTTATTATATTTATCTGTTTATCACAAATTGTGTTGCTAATTTAAATTCTGTTTATAAAGATTCAGTTATCAAGTGTTTGAATCCATTTGAATATATAAACTTTATCGAAAGTTTAGCATGATACGTGATTTTTTATATAAAGTGTCTTGGCATTTTCTAAGTCTTTATGTAGTAGCTTTAAACAGCTGTTTGTTTTGTCAAATTTATTTATTTTAAACATAGATTTGAATATTTTTGTTAGAGGTAAAATGTTGGGTTTTTGTTTAATTAATTGTATTTTTAATTATTATTTGAATTACAATTCTCACCTTGCAATAAATTTGTTACAAAAACAATTTTTTGCAAGGTTCAGTGGAATAATTTTTGATTCAATTCTTGTTTCGAGAAAAACTTTTAAGTTCAATGTTGGAATTTTTTTCTTTTCTATGAGTAACGATAGGTTTCATCGAGTTATTTGTTAGGGGAGAAATTAATCTAGTGATAATTAAGCCGAAAATAAAAGAGGGTTGACTCTCAACAGAAGCCAATCAAATAACTCCAACAATGCAGTGAGTGGCAACTTTACTCAAGTGGTTCTTTTTTGACCTTTTGGTTGAATTTGTATTTTACACTAGAGTAAGAGAAGGAAAAGAGAAACAGAGAAACAAAAGAAAGATTTGGGAAATCAATGGTGAGCACAACCACATTGTTAGTTCTTCCGTTAAGAATCAAACGGGAAACCGGAATATCAGAATTTCAAATTATGATTTTGCTTCAAGAAAAAGTTCATTTTAACCTATATATTGTTTGTTAGTAAAATGTACTTTGTTGCCTCTCATTATTGTCTTTCCTGCATGCATTTTTCTATAGGGTTTTGCAAGGAATATCTGAGGCCCGATTAGAATGAGGTTCTAAGAGTGAGAATCTAGTTGTGAGATTTGATTTCGGTAACGCACATCTGCATCTGACATATTTAACTCGAGGTGGGCTGCTCTGATTGGTTGTTCTGAGCAAAGCTTGGGTCGCCCTCTAGATCTCTTCCTCTTGGTCATCATGTCAATCATGTTTAACAATTTATTGATTTTTCAAATTTTATTTTATTTTATTTAGAAAACTGTGCTACATTTGAACTACATTTCGAGTTGTATTTTTTAAGCTAATTTTTATAAAAAGTGAGTCATAGCAAATTTTTGTAGCATGTCTTTAGATGAATTTTTACGGAATAATAAGTCACAATTCTCTTTGTCTTTCCGTTTCGAAATATATTTAAAATTTTAATTGCTCCAGATTGTTATAGTTGCCTCGTGTCGGAACTTCGTTTCAATATCATATTTTGTTTATGTATAATGATACTTTATTACCAACAAATGATTAAGCATAAACTTAAAAAATCTTGTTTTTCAAATTACTCAAAAACTTGAGTAACATGTTTGCTGTCTACTGTTTCCTCTCTCACTCTCTCTCCCCCTCTCTTTCTCTCTCTCTCTCTCTCTCTCTTCCTCTCTCTCTTCCTCTCTATCTTTCTTTGCTGACACACATTGTGACCCGACCCCAAGATATATTTACAAGTGCCCACTTTCTTTTGCTCTAATTATGTTTGTTTTTAAAAACGTTCTGTTTACATTTTATAGCTTTATTTTTAGTGTACCTTCCATGTTTCCTTTGTATGTATAGGAATAATAAATATACGTGCGCACACATATGCACAAAATACAAAAATAAGCAGCAGTAACAACATCGAACTTTTCAGTCTAGACAATTTTAATAAGTTTACTAGTGTCGTGTGAAGACTCGACGGACAACGTAAGAAACGAAATAACAAAAAAGAAACAACGGACTTTGTTTTTTACAAGCTTTATTTTTATTTGCAAAAATAAATTAGACACAAGCATGTACTTAAAAGGGAGCGTCAAAACTCTAACAAGTCAAACTAGTTCAATAAGTAAAATATTGCGAAAGTAAAGAAATTTTGTTTATGAATTTATCGATAATCGATTATATACTAAACTAATCTACAATCATAAATTCGAAGCGATAAATTGGCCTTTTGGAGTGAAATAATGAATGGTGTTAACAGTCTTGAATGGTATTAAACAGTGTGACATTCAAATCTGATGACACCGCCCACAGACAAAGTGTGCACCTTTAAATGAGGCATTTCCTGGAAAGCCAATTTCAGACCAGTGTCGTAATCGCGTGTGGCCTTAACCAACCCTACCATGATTGTTTGTAATTGTTTGTTATGTCTTATCACAATATGTAATACCCTATGTTTTTGTATGTGTGAATCTAAATCTGCTACAATATAGAGAACATTGCAGAAAAAGATAATCTTGAAAAAAATGAAAGAAAAATTTAATTAAACTTGGCTCTAATTTAATGATAAAAAAGATGTGAGATAAAAAAAATTGACTTAGGTAAGTTTAGGATTAGAACTTTGGATGAATCACAAAGAATTAGATTTAATGAGCAAGTGAGAAACAAGGGAAGCTAAGAGAAGAATGATTTTAATAATAAGATAACACTACTAAGAATCTGTTAGGGTAGAACATGAAATGTAAACAAGAAAGTAAAGAGAAAGACAAAAAAAATTGTCCTCTTGATAAATCTATTTCAAGAATTCAAAGTTGTAATCTGAAAGACTGGGTTGCTTGTTAATCTGGAATCCGGATGGATATAGAAGAGAAGGGTCAGCACAGATTGCACACGTCTGAGCCTCGATGACGTGATGACTTAATTACTTTGCAGCCTCACCGTCTGCCGGAGTCGTCGTCGTGAGTTATTGTCTTGCCCGCTCTCTTAAGCGACTATAAAAAGTCCTCTAGAGAAGCTCAAATCAATTGTCAAGTTCATCTTGGTCGTGGTCCGCTTGTAGACTTGTCTCCACCAATTGTCACACACTTCAAGAAGAAAATGTCTTCTTCACGTCAGATAGTTTTATTTTCAATAGCTTTGGTGCTTATAGCAATACTTTGTGTCCAAGTGTGGGGCTTTGATCTCAACGATGAGGATTGTCGCATTCGAAACCCGCCAAGATTTGGGAAGCGAGCCGCAATGCGCAAGCCACCACGATTTGGAAAACGTGGTGATGTGAACGCTAATGATCAAGGTGAGTGTCTCAATTGAATCTTACCAGTTAACATAGACATAGTTTGCAATTGTATTTTTAGCTTTTTCTGGATTTCTAAATTCATTTTAAGTTTTCTAGTTAAATACCCATTTTTCTATTTTTGAGTCATTTTGGTTCATTGAAACCAATAAAGAAAAGATTGAATTGAGATGTAAAAAGAATTTGAATGAATTGTAATGTGATAATTGATATAGATTTTGTATCTGAAGACGATTCGAAAAACTTCCCGGACGACTTGTTCTATGCTCGAGTTCGACGTGCCATTCGGTGTTTGCGCTCAAAGCAACGTCGGCAAAGTAAATCAACCATGGCAGAAGTGCCATCGGGATTGTCTACGCCAAGCCCAGTACAGCGAGCTACTCGAATTCTCAAACGTTATCTTATGCTTGCCGCTGCACAGAAACTCAGACAACACGGCGATGAGAGTAGAATGCAAACCTCTGCACAACCACGTAACTCGCTGTCCAATCTCGATTGGATTCTTTACCGGCCTTACCGAGCTTCTCGCTGGCAACCCGAGTTCGAAGAGAAACGAAAATAAACCAAGTGAGAAAAGGTGTTTGGCATGAATCGATTCTCTAGTCCTTGGGTAGCCAAGATGGTGGTGGTCATTTTGTACCCGTAACAACGCCAAAGACAATCTTGCCCGTTATCTCCCGTTATTGCCGTTCATCTTTTTTTCCTTTATGCTAGAAACTTTCATCTTTAGCTTTTCCCTAGTCGACAACATCAAATACACATTAAATACTCTGTTCATTATTGTTGTTTTAAAAAAGCTATGTTTTGCTTAAATTTCTTTCTTCTCAATTGATTAGAAAGACTTTTTTCTTATTGTTTTCTTATTTATAATTATATGTTTTTGTTTTAAGCAAAAATGAATAAAAATTGTTATTGATGACTATTGACAATTGATACTTATGTTAGTTCAATTATTAAATTAATAGGAAGTTGAGTTGCTTGAAAAATCTGGTAGGAGTATTTAGTATTGGATTGGTGTGAGACAGCGAGTTTTGACAATTCAGCTCGGTGCTATATAAAATTGTTCTCAAAACAGTCATCATCAATGCATTCAATGCTATGGCACTAATCGTTGTTACCCTAGCATTGCTCTTAGCCGTCAATGTTGCAGCAGATAATAAGTATGAAGTGCAAAATAAGCATACTATGTTTTTGGTAAATGTTTTATACAGTAACTTTACTAAACAATAGATTACGCTCAAGAAATTGACAAGAGTTATTCAAAAGCCGTGAGTATAATTTAATGACCAGACCACTACACCAATGTGTTGCCTGTAATTCTTATAAAGAATCTATTTCACATGCAAACACTGGTTAGTAATTTGATTTAAGTACTTGAATCATTTTGAAATAAATTTTTTAAGATTGAAAAAGAAGGTGTTATGGAAAGTAAAAAATTCTTGCGACTTGATTGGTATGTATCAAGTTTTAATTAAATTTTAATTTAAAATATAGGCCTACCCATAATTTTCAAGAATGAGACGAATCTCAAATGGAAACTATCGAAGTTTGGCGCCATCTCCGATATTCGTGTAAATAACGGTAAAGTGTTCCGACTAGACATCACGCTCATCAGTGGGCAGCGAGAATGTTCTCAAGACAAGCACTTACTCCAATGATCTTTTGAGCATGCGCTCATTTTGCCACGTAGACCGCACTGAGTGACCCTTTGACACGCACAATTGTTCTCTTCCATTTGGCTCATAGATCTAGGAAGGAAACGCCATACCTACTCAACGCTTCAACTCTTCTTTGGTTTGTCTTCATATTAAATTTTCTTCGTTCAAACATCGAATTACCGGAAGCAGGAGTGCAACTGATTGACCCAGTCAAATCTGGGAGAGCCACTGGTACTCGAGATGCTCAAAATAACCAGACGATAGTCAAGTGTCATCAGTTCGCAGTGATATGTGAAAGTGTTATCACTTTCATTTCGTAGTGATAGTCGATAAGCTGCTTTTGGTTGCCTTATATAAATATAATTCTTGCAATTGTTCTTAGAAACTTTTAATCACTAATTAGCAAGGTCATAAAAGGATTAGTGTGTATTAGCCTATTTAATTATTAATGATAATACAAATCAAGATCAAAATATATAAACAGTAATAAGTATTGTAAAGCTTGAACAAAAATATTTAAACTTAACAAAATATAAAGAAAGGCAGAAAGAAAGTAAATCAACCAAAATATAAAATTAATAAGTGATAAATTAAAAAAATAATTGAACAAAATAGAGGGAAAAAAGAAGGGTTAAACCAAACGTGATGATCGACATGTCTTGCAAGGTTGCTAAGTCGGTTTGCATGCTGTCGTAATTGAGTGTCTTGTTGCTCTCTTCGGTTGTACCGCTTATAGTGGGCTGAGAGCACTGAAATTACAATTTAATGTTAAATCACCAATTTTCAAATAAAGCAATTTATAACCTCATAAACTTGCGACAATAGTCGGCTTGTAAAAACTTAATTCATAAAAATAAATTCTAATTTGTGTATTTATAATTGCATATATAATAAAAACTGCAATTAATTTTTAAACGAGAAAAACTTTGATTTAAATAAGTGTCACAGAAAATTAAGTAGATAAATTACTTACATTAAAAACACCGCTAAGGGGAGTAAGAACGACTTCAACAGTAAATTCATCACCCTATTAAGTAAACATACACACATTAAAATTAGTTCGTCAAGTTAAAATATAATTACTTACTATTTTCTGGTTTTTAGTGCTGAATCGATAGAATGTGTTGGACTCATAGTTGCCAAGATAGACGTAACCTTCCTTGTAATAAGCAACCTCGATTGGCCCTTCAATTTTTGAATTGAGCTTGGAGAGTTCTTGCCACTAGTAAGTAAATGCATTAATTTACAAGTATATTTTAGCTAAAATAAATTACGTTTAGAGAAGTTGGAATCAAAAGATTTGGGCAGCTATCCATTTGAACAATAGCGTAGAGGTTCTTATGAAAAAACATATAAATACTGTGGGTGCTATTATCGGGAAAGTAGACCGCAGCATCGATACTCTTATTCTCATTCTTCAGTAGACTATAGTTATTTTCTGGCTCAATATCGAAACTGTCAACTTTGATCGAATCCACATCCAAGCGATACATCGAGTTTGAGTGCTAATATTAGATTGGCATCAAAAGAAATTATCGTGAAAATAAATAATATTAATGACTTACGGTAATAAAAATAATAGATCGGGTACCATGATTTGTAACATTATCAGAACAGCTAGATAAATCCTCAAAGAAGGCAGCATTAACAGATTCAATTTTCAGTGGCTTTTGTATCACATTCTTGCTTGAGTCAACAATCAAAAGGAGGTTATTCGAAGTGGTAAGCACAAGATCTGAATTGCCTGAGCCCTTGGGAGGTGAAACCGCGGAGGTTACCTTGACACAGGCAGAGACCAGACCCGAGGCCAAGTAGAAGTAGGCAAACAAGACGGTGAAAATCAAGTTCGACATGGTGTGCCCAACCTGTTTCATCGGTAGCGCAAAGACAAATGCAACTTGATAACGCTTGTACGAGCATTTGATCTACAACTTATCAGTGAGTGGCCACTACGTTTGCAAATCGTCACGCCACGTCATCGGACAATGCACGCTAAAACAGAACTGAACAGTTGCTTGATAAGTTATCAGTAAATCAGAATAAGCGATAACACAGTGGATATCGTGCACATATCTGATTTCACTAAGTTTCCTTTTGAATTGCAACAGTAAGAATCGCACTAACTGACATCTATTGAAAATTTAATTTGTGAAAATTGTCTACACAGCTTCTATGAATTGGACTATTGAACTCAATGAAGCATTCTACATTTAGAATTTCTCTGATAGATGGCGAATGTTGCGTGCGATTACTTATGACTGTTAACGTAGGTTTGGGTAAAAATTTGCAATTGTTAACTCTCATCGACTGTTCTCCGCCTAGCGGCAAACTGGAGAATCTAATTAACTTTCACAATGCTTTAGAACAATTTCTACCCGTACCACCAATCAGCCCTGCAGTAACTATTTTATTCGTGTAAAGCGTCAGTTGGTCGACACACCATTCTACCATGATCGATTTTAATAATAATAATAATTTTCATCTTTCTCAAAAATAATTGAGATGTAATTAAAATTAATTAGTTACAAGGAGAAAATAGAAAAAACGTTTTCTGTTTGATGTAAAATTGATATCATACATATGCATATGACGATTAGGTATGTGTGACAGGATGTGGGAGCATAAACATTCCGTAACAATTTTTATTTAAAAATTGAGAAACGAGAGTCATAACATGTTAATTTATTTTAATTAATTTTAAAATAATAATAATAATAATAAAAATTACAACATATCAATTATGAAGAAAAATCACGAGAAGGGAGAAAAGAGCAAAAATTAACTTATCCACAATCTGGATCACAATCAAATTCTTGGAAAACTTGGGTGGTTTTGGTGAGGTGTTTGGTTTAGGTCCGTTGGCTTGGCTTGGATCCTCAGGATCCGAGTTGGTCAGCTGCACTGCTTCAACATCGTAGCTAACCAGCCAACGTTGCAGTGGCTCTAGTGTGCGCACAATCGTCTCGGGCACTTCAAAACGTGAAGCCAGAAAGTTTAGAGAAAACGCAAACCAGAGAAGTGTCACTGAAGTAAGTACTATCATTTGCCCTAGATATTTTACTTTTATAACAAAAATAATAATGAATTAAACTATGAACAATTGAAAGTGAAGCTACATACTGACTCGAGGAATTCCAACAGAACCAAAGCCCAATTTGGTGCCAAGATACAATATGATCAATAGTAGTGTCATGAAACATAGAGAACTCAGATGAAATCGAAGCGAGTTTCGAACATCTAGCCACAGTGCCATGAGATTAAGTAGAAGAACACAAATTACCGGAAGGTATATGACGTAACGGTAAATGGTCGTTTTGCGGCTTACAGTCAGTGAAAAGATAACCTCTGGGTAAAAAGCATCCACACTGTAGGTGTGCATTTTGTAGGTGCACGACGAGGTTACCAAATCCCATTCGGAATTATCAACAAAGCTTGATACATCGATCTTATCAGCTACAGACAAAGTGAACTCAATCAGTAGTAACAGATGAGAACCATTGGAAAATCCTTACAAGCATTTTGAAGGTCTAGTGCGTTACCCTCGTAGGTCCACGAGGCAAAGCGGTATATACAAGTTTGCTGGTCAAACGGCCACTCGGTAAGATCGATGGCGCACACAGTCTTCATTGACAAAGCTGGCATCCAAAACAACTCGCCAGTGTGCCACAAGATTAAATCAGAATGCGTAGTGGTCCGAATCACGTTCTCCGATTCCACAGAATTGATTATGGTGATGTCGGGTCGAAAGACTTCTTCCACCGACACGCGAATATCTTCAAGACCTCCAAATTCAGATGGCTTCCACTTGAGATTCTCGTCCAGCCTAACAGAGTCAAAACCACTCATCACCAGGCTTCAAAAACATTCACTTACCAAGTCAATCGAAGCCATCCTTCACTCTCCATAATGTTGTTAGAAATATCCTTGACAATTTTATTTATTTATAATTATCATGACTAATTACATCAAATTCATACTTACAATACTTTTAATATAGTTGACATCAAGGTAAATGGAGACATTGACTGAGTGAGTATAGTTTTTTACTGGACGTGCCATCTTGTCATAACCCCGATTTTTGAAAAGCTCTTTCCGCAGTTCCTTGATGTGGTCTATACAAAGTTACAAGAAAAACCAATAGCAAAATATTTCTTTGAGTAGCATTACTCAAATTCAATACAAACTTTGAACTTCAGCATCGTTGTCAGCTGAAACTTGGATAACCAAGAAAATCATTGTTATCGAAACTAGAATTACAAGTAGTTTAGCGGACTCCATTTTGCAGATAGTTGGCGAATATGGCAAGTGCGTTATCCAAATATTGTTCTGCTTGTGATATGCTTCGAGACAAGCTCAAACTCGAACAGATCGGGCAGCAACTGGCGCTGCATGGTGACAATGACAACAGTTTTTTATTTATTAATAGTGCCTGTGTCCTGGTATATGGTTGCCATTAGGCTATTAATTATCAACCAAGATAAACGTCAAGTTGTCAAATTGAAAAACCTCAAAACAGCCATTTTGATATATGTTAATCATAACTATGCATTTTTTAGAAATAATTGATCTTGTTTATTCAAGATTCTTTAAATGAAAAAATAAAAATACTATACAATACTTGGTGGTGAAAATTATTTTTGGAGATAAGAAAATGATTCAAATGCACTAATGGTCAATCTAATCAGTTAAGTCCAAGCTTGACATTATAGCCTTGGATATGGTTAAAGAGAAACAAGTTGTAGTCGATTGGATTGTGAGTAATAGCACTGATCACTTCCTGTGAGAGAAAACCACCCACAATGCTGCCGATGAAGGAGAAGTGTCCGCAGATGTCTGGCCACACTGGTTCCCCTAGACTTAACCACTTGATCTTTTGTTGTTGAGCATCATGTGATTCTTTGTCATTTTTGTTTGTAGAGTTACTTTGATTGAGTTCGCGTAGGATCTGCTGCTCAAGTTGAACGAGTTCTTGCTCAAGTGGCGCCTGAGCTGAATGATCAGGAAGACTTGGGAATTCTCCATGCAACTCTTGGTACTTGAAGAGGGTGAGTGTCGCCAAGAATATACTTCTGATTCGGTTCACCTAATTACAAAAACAATAGTTTTAAAATCAATCGAAAATTTTATCTATATAGATTAGTTGTATGCTAAACAGTTTTACCTGATTTCTTTCTACTCGGCTCAATCGATCTTTCCTTGATTTTCCTCGAAGAGTAATTGACTTTTCTGCAAATGCTTCCGATATTGGCACAAAGTCAATACCGTTAAAATCCTTGCCAAGGTCACAGAACACCATTGAGAGATATCCCCAGGACCAAGCGGCAAAGAAAGGCACTCCACACTCGTGGCAAATTTGGTTAAGTTGAAAGCCCAAGTCTAGTTCTCGATTTGCCATAATTACAACGTTGAACGATTGAATGTACTCTTTTGCTTCGGATTTGTTAGCTAACAAATCAAAAGGAGAAATAGTGCGAGCATTGACAGTCACCATCGGGTTAAGTTCCCTAACTGCCTTTTGCATCGCTTCGGCGCGGTTAATGCCAACTTGACTTCGAGAAAAGAGGTTGGATAGCATGTCAAAATCACTGACTCGGTGGTCATCAATTAAGGTGATTGAGTTAATTCCGACAAGAACAAGATTCTTCACTACCTCAGAGGCGAGACCTTCCAGACCGACAAGCAGAACATCAGCTGCACGAATTTTTTGCTGCGCTTGTAAGCCCCAAAGTCGGATTTGACGATCATAAACCTTGGCCTCCTCATCAGTCACCTGAACATCAGCTTTTTGAGAGTTTGTTTGAGACATTTTAGAAAACGTTTCTGATTCTTCTAGAAGGTGAAGAAACAACACAATAGTCACGGTAAAACAATGCACCACCTTCAGCTGGTGTAGTTACATAGACCGGCGCGAAAGGTGAAGGACGACTCTATCGATGGTGGGCCAACTGTCATTGCTACTCACAACATAAGTCAACCTGGCCTGCTGATCTAGCTGAGTTGGAGCATGCCAGTTGATTTAGTTACAAGCACACATTTTTCCTTAACCTTTCACCTCAATCTTGAAAATTAGTTCATTTCGACTTGTTTATATCAGATAAAATATCAAATCTAAGATTAAAAAGATCTTCAAAACGTGGGTACTGGTGAGTGAGAGGTAAAGTGCGACTGCGTGTGCTCGCTTTGGTAGGAGTTGCGGAGTGGAGCATCACTCAACACCAGTTTTGCTGTGTTGTTTGCTTCTGGTTTGGTGTGATTTTCATCAAGAGTCCTATCCTGGTCACATCTCCACGCCCGAATCACTGAGCCGAAAATGAGTGTACTTGCGGCAAGTCACTACGTGGTACAATCCATCACAGTGTTTGTGTTGATCTGTATTGCACTCTACTACTGTCTCACAGGACGTGGCAGAAGAGCTGGCGATGTGTCCTGGCTTCTCGAAGGTAAGTTACCACCTTATCTTGAAGTTTATAACTGATGAATATTTTTGGGCAAGGTATTTCGCCATACCTATGGGCAGCACTGGGAGTTGGTTTTGCCATCTCTCTCTCAGTGGTGGGCGCTGCAACGGGTATCTTCGCCACGGGCACCTCGATTGTAGGTGGTGGAGTGAAGGCACCACGTATACGAACCAAAAATCTTGTGTCGATTATTTTCTGCGAAGCCGTCGCCATCTACGGTATTATCATCGCCATCGTCATGCTGAACAACATCAAAGATGTGGATATCAATACAATCGGACCAGTCCAGAAAGCTAAAAACTACCTTGCAGGTTATGTCATGTTCGGCGCTGGTCTTACTGTGGGTCTTGGCAATCTGTTTTGTGGCCTCGCAGTTGGTGTAGTTGGATCAGGTGCCGCGTTAGCCGATGCAGCCAATCCCTCGCTTTTTGTTAAGATTTTAATAGTGGAGATTTTTGCGAGTGCTATCGGTCTTTTTGGACTCATTGTTGCAGTGATTCTCAACGCTAAAGCTGAGATGGGTGAATCAACAGTATAGAATTGAAACCATTTCGTCATTCACCACTTCATTCCATATTCATTTGCCACGCCCATATTATCATACTCCTTGGTTCTTTTTGTTTTCCTACTGTACATTATTATTAGCCCAAATCAAGTCTTGTCAAAAATTCATATTATTCCTCTATATTCTATACCTGTTTTTAATATTCCAGATTATTGTTTTTTATTTTAATTTGTTGTGTATGATATGAAATACTTATATTCATCATAAAATAATCAAAGTGTGATAATGAAAATGATGAAGCATTCATTACAAATCACACTTTTCAGCTAGTCCATTTTTATTTTGTATTTGTTTGTCTTGAATAGTAGTCCAGAGAAAAATTATGATGTGAAACTGCGTTGAAAGAATTTTTACATATTGCTTTCAATGTTGTTGAATTTGAAGTCAGCAAGAAGAACGAAAATAAATATCTTTGTTTTGTAAATCGTGTTTATGTTCGATTTTATGCTCTTCGAATATGTTTAATAGAACAATTTTGTTTATATATTATTAAAATGCTACAATTTTGGAAAAACAATTGTGCTAACTATATTCGCTCGTTATAAATTTTATTTTAATTTAAAAAATAAATATAATGAACTTCGAATTGAAATTCGGGTGCTCACTGTTTGTGTTAACAATTTTCATACTAATGAATTTTATAAAACCATTGTAAGTAATGAAAGTTATATTTTTTATTTATATAAATATAATACTTTTAACAGTAAAAAATTCATTGTTTGTATATTTCCTAGGAAAATTTCTTCTGAACACAGTGAATGGACCAAGGTGAAGTATCAGAGGTGTCTAGAGATCAAGCAAGAAGTTAAAGAAGTCATTCGAACTGCTCTACTTTTGCCTTTTGGAACGAGTTATCTTTTCTACTGTCCGGTTTGGTCAGTTAAATCGCCTAACTTCTTACTGTCATCACTGATCTGAGCTTGTGCGCAGCGAACTTGTAATTTGATGATCTGACATATCACAATGACATCATTGATGAGACTACCACCAGAGGGCAGGTTGTCATTTTGCAGTTACCTATTTTTTGTAGTGTATGATTTGACTACATCACACTACGATTTGAGTTGTTGATTGATTACTATTGTTCTCGGTCTACAGTTTGCCCTCAAACTTACGTGTTGTTGCAAAGACAAAGTAAAAGACATTAATAGAATTTTATTTTTGCCTTTTACTTTGCATTCGCAACAACCCGTAAGTTTGAGAATTTACTGTACCTCTCTAGTCTAAGCAAGCGAGGCAATCGTTCTAGCGTATGGCATTTTGTGCCTACTCAAACGGCCTCCTTTTTTCGGATTCTTCATAAACCGGGGGAATTTGATGTTGAATATTTCGGTTCACTCATTGACCGACACGTGCGACATAACGGGACTTACTACTGCCGGGAGAGAAACGGTCATTTTCTGGCGATCTACTCGGTCACTGTGATCCGAGTGTGGCATGGATTACAGGTAGTCAAGCACATTGCCATTGATTCGGAGAAAGTCACTGTCAAGCCAATCGAGACTTCGCTACAAGATCATCAGATTAGGTTGAGTAATGATATTCTTTACAGTGAAACGGAGTGCAATCGTTGCGATCAAGTAGGACTCACTCGAGAGGTATTTGAATCAAATTGAACACACTGCAAAAGTTAACTCTCGAAATGCGTTTTCCAAAGGTTCACGCTTGCTTTTTAAAACTCACATTTTCTCCAGAAAAATTTTCTCCAGTTTTCAATAAACTACGTGAGTTTGGCAAACTTCCATGTTATGATTCAGCCGTGGAGACGTTGTTCTCTCCCGACGGAAATGAGATTGATTTTATCCGCCACAACCCTGTGAGGGTTTATTATCGCAAATGTAAAGAGAAATGCACCGAAAATAAATATTCCTTGAATGCTTCCATGCTCACGATAGAGGAATTTGAAAAGGAGAGAAATCGATTGAATAAACTTGTCTCGAAGCAAAGATTTCCACATCAGGTACGTGCCGTTGGCCAAGAATGTATTTTCTCATGTTTTCAAAGGTATCTTGACATACATCACAGTTCTAATATGTAATATATATAATATAATATTAATATTTTAACAGCTCACTCCCAAGAAATTCTTTGAATGGACCTTTTTTGAAACTGAAAGCATTTTACTGGAGCATAGCTCATGTCGCACAAAACAACACAATCATGAAACAGTATTGGCTTTCGCCGCTTAATCTAAGCCACAATTCGGATGGGAGAATGGGATTTGACTTTCTCGGCAATCTCTACATAACTCACCTTATAAAACTCAACTTTGACAAACGATATATGTAAGTTTAATGTTACATGTTTATGTTTCTCTCATCTACACTCTTTTTACAAGCTATTATCAATAAGGAGCTTACCTTAAGGGAGAAAGATTTAGAAGTATAAGAGCTATCTAATTTTAAAAGTTAGTCATACAAAACTAAGAGGACTAAAGCTACGCCTAAATCTACAAGCCGTACTTGTGAAATAATTACGATAATCTGTGTTGCGAATCGATCTATGTCAATTGGTCAAACCTAGTGAGGGTGTTATTTAGTGGGACGTTCTCATTCTTTCTCCTCATCCACCCACTCTAGCGATAGTTTGAATTACGAAGTGTTGGTTGTGATCAAATCCGATTATCGATTACCTGTGGTGCCGGGTGGAGGTGAGATGTGCTGAATCACGTCGATCAGTGACACTTAGAGGTAGCACTCTTGGCCATGAAGCATGCACCAGAACGAATTGACATCGTCGCTTAGTTCAAAACACAGTGTGCTTCATTTCGGTTTGGTTTGGTCAGTCAGCCAGGCAAGACAAATCGCCAAAAGTCAATGAAAACCTAAACCAGATAATGATATAGCTGCCGTCTGCGGGATCTTTGCTTATTTGAAAGATCGAAGACACCAAAAAGACACCAACTCAATGGAGTGGAAAATGCAATGGCTTTACTCATTCTCTCCTTGGTGTTGCACATCAGAGGATTGCCGCTCAATGCCAACCGCGTGACCAATACCTCAGTCATTGACCATAGTTTTTTATTTTATTATTTTATGTTGTTTTTTAAATAACTTTCCTGTCTGCTAAACCTCACTCGATTTCGCAAAAAATGCATTTACGAAAAAGTGCAATTGCATATTACACTACATGTAAACTTATGGTAAATGGTAGACTTGATGTGTTGTTGATACAAGCAGGACTTGATGGAGTTTGTGTTGAAATGTGGTTGATTAGTGTTTATTCACACAGTTGCATGTCGCAAGGCACACTCAACGCATCTCATCGGTTGATCGAAAAGCACAGTTCATTCTCGTTATCGTCTGGTCTGTTGGACAACCTCACGGTCAGCATGGTCTTGCTTGGCGTCGGCGCGATCTTTTTCCAGAAACTTCGCAATCCTGAAATAGACTCCAAGATTTATTGATCGATTGATACAAAAGAAGCGATACTTCTTTTCTATCTTGAATGAACATTACCCATTTAATTGCACCAAGCATCTTTGCTTTAATGACCTTGTGTGGATTTAATTAATATCTATTCGAATTGTTGTCGCTTCTGTTAATTAGATTAAAACTTAACTCAGAATAAAATCTTTTTACAGTGTTTAACGACAATACGACAGGTTTTGTATTGGTTCATTTTATCTTTTTCTACAATTTTAAATTAATTGCCAAATCAAGAAGACCCGAATGCTCTGAAATAAGAAAGACTCATGTCATGGAAGATTGTTCTTCAACAAATAGTATTATAGATAAAGTGATAAGTGTTTTAAAGACAATTTTAGGGATCTAAGAGTTAGAGTTTGGTTTCTTTTAAAATAAGTTGTTTTCTGTAGGAATTAACATGTAACTGCAGTAATGGCGTTGCGTCAATTAACTAAAACAATTTTAGTAAGACAACGTAGCTAAGAAATAGAGCGAGATGAAAAATAAAACACGCTTATCTAACTTTATCTAATTTTAGGAATTTCACGCTTATGCGTTTCAAATATAAACTTTTATGACAAGTCATAAACGAATGAAACTTTTGAAATAAGCATTTTGAAAAAGACGAATGATTTGGCATTCAAAAAAATGTTGATGAGATTGTTTAAATTTAGGAATAATCGATATTCTCACGAAATGCCCATAATAAGATTTTGTTGCACTTATTTTGACTTATCACACACACTTATCTTTCTAAACTCAGTTGAGAACTCGTTAATTATTCTACTAGGCAATTCCGGTGGCACGGAAATCGGCAATAAATGTCACGGATTGGTTCGAAGGCTTGGTTCTTTTAAATCTTTCTCTCTCTCTCTCTTTCAAGAGAATGTTCGAGTTGTAAGATGAATTGTTCAATAGCGGAAGCGTCACAAACGAATCTGCATGTTTATATGCAGCTTGTGTTCATCATCAAGTTCGTTTGGAAAGGGACAGAGAAATCAGCTGTGGCACATCAGCGAGGAGGCGTGATGAATGGTACAGACTGGTGGAGTGATCTGTTCCTAGCACCACCACTGTCTGCAATATTTCATTTGACACCAAGCCAGGAAACAAACAGAATATACGCTAAAATAATAATAATAATAATGCCTCTAGCTTCATCTTCATACTTGAAGATTTACGCTATTGTTGTTAATTAAATCAAACACCATCACAAAGGGTCAATATCAAACGGTTTGACCGCATCCTTCATGGATTATTTTGATGAGCGCTGATGACCGCAAGTTTGTCATAGACTGTTGTCGTTTAATTAATTACTGTCGACTTCTTGTGTCTGTTTTATCCCATCGTTTAGATATGAAGCAAAGAAAAATTCCGTAACTTTCAAACTTTTTGAACGAAGTTGTCTTATTGATTAATCTGATTATTCTAAATCCTTCTGATAATACGGTTTTCGGGAATTTAGCGGTTTTGAATTTTAAATTAGTTGTGTTTACAATCACATCAATCAATTAATTGGCGGCTAACTGGAATAGAACGTCAGCAGGAACTAATTAAGATTCTTGAAAAATACAAGATTCTAATTGGATAATGAACTTCTTATCAAGTTTTTGACTGATAAACTCACATTTCAAAATTAATCCACGTTAAAACATAACAGTTAACAATGTTGTGTCCAGAATCATTATATTGAGTAGCGCTTGTCACAGATCTAGTCTTTATTGGTAAGAATATTTTAGAATAAGACTAATCTAATCGAGGATATCAAATTGGTAAGAACTATACACGTGATTTCAAGTGGCATAGCAAAGATTAATTTCAAGAGATTTTAATCAAATTTGAGTGGCCAATCGATTCCGATTTTGTTAGAACAGAGTTATTTAGAATCTCTAGAAGTGAAGGAGGTTAGACTAAAAATCCATTGAGGGTTGAAATGAGCTGGAGATATGTGATGGTGATTTGAGAAGGTAGGGGTAGTGGCAAAATGGCTTCGGCTGCTCTCTTCTCAACCTGCTCGCGTACTCCTCACCCTCACCTCTCTCTCCCCTCACCCTCACACCGCTCGTCATCGTCTTTCTCTCTCCTCACACGGTGTGAGATAGTGCTCACAGTGGCCGGACAATGTCGGTGGGTCATTTAAGCGTCGACTGTCGGCCCGGCAGACGACAGTACCGTCTTGGCGTGTGTCGAGTGGAGTCTTCCTCAATCAACTCTGCAGGCGTCTCGCCTGGTTCGTCCCATTCTCTCTCTCTCTCTCTCTCTTTTTCTCTGTTTCTCATTACCTTGGAGGCAATTGTATACGGCCTCTACACGATGTTTTAATGGTGCGCCAGCTAACGTTCCTGGTCCTCTGTTGCCAACTCACTGCTCAAAACTTCCAACAATGTTTCCTATGTGATTTTGAAACGTCATAGGTGCATCATAGCTCTGGCACTTGAGCTACCTGTACGCCCACGCTCTTTTCTTTTCGCTCACTTCTTGTTTTTGGTTTGATTATTCACTTGTGAAATGTCGATCATGGTAGGACGTGGGCGTTGCCGGCATAGGCCTCTTATCGCATTGCTCGCATTCAGTGTCATGCTGTTGATCGCGGTACCAAGCGTCACAATCGCCAATGCTAACGGTATGATATGTTACGGGCAATCTAGTGGCAAGGGCAGTAGCAACAGTCTTCTTCATCCTATTAGAGCATGAAAGAACCACCGTGCCCGATCGGCCTTCACACCGAGGTGTTCGATGTTCACTCATGCTCAACACATGATAGTGATACCACTCTCCTCTAGGCATCTTTTTCACTCTGATTTTATGATTGTGAAATATCACAACGATTAACCTGTCAAAGTACAGTTTTTGTTGTGGCTCACATTCTTCAACGGCTCAATAGCAAATTGATTAGAATTGGGTGGTAGCACGATGATGACATTGATGATGGTGGTAACACCAAGAGAATCATACCTGACTCCATAGCTATAGTTTTGTCTGGTATCGTTATTAGTTGCACCTTTACCTTCATTTAATTTGTAGAATGTGGTAATGGTATAGCTATCCGTTCAAATCTTAAGTGATATTTGTTTTTCATTGACATATGTTTGGTGACAGGCTCATCATCAGGCTCCGCGATGTCGTCGACCCTAAGCTCAGGGTGGTCTGAGGAATGTGGTGTCGATGGTGGTACATTGACATTTGAGTTGATCACCGGTCACGTGTACACTTCTCCAGCGGATACGGTCACTATGATCCCAGGCGTGCTCCATCTAGCCGAGTGTCTCGACCATTGCCGTGCCAATTTCACCTGCAAATCACTTAATTTCGAAACGGGACTCTGTGTGCTGCTCAGCTCCTCCGCTCTACAACGCCCCTTCGCACTCACCCCTTCGCAATTTCCCGTTTTTACGATCTACGCGCACAAAATTTGTTTGCAAGGTAATGTAAATCTTGCTTGCAACATTTTAAGAAATACTTTTCAATGGAATTAAGAATATTGTCCTTTCTTAAAGCTAGAATTATAATACTACTATAGAGTGCACAGGTTTATTTGAAAAATCAACTGTTGCACATTCGGTGCAGTAAAAGTGGTTATTTCCTGCACTTACCCAGATAAAGTTTGAATATTGTACTCAGTACACTGTGGGGTAACAGTCAGTATACTTTAAAATGCTACTTTTCTTTATCGACGACACGAATTAGATAGGGTCACTTAAATAGAATTTTCATATTTTAAAATCAAATTTTTTTTGAGTAGAGATTCTTACAAGATTGTTCTTTCCTAATGGGTAGGAAGAATTTGGGGAATTTGTGTTGTAAGTGTTGTCAAGATGAAATTGAAGTGACGCACTACTGTTAGAAGGTATCTCTCTCTCTCTCTCTCTCTCCCTCTCTCTCTCTCTCTCTCGATTGTAAAGTTTGTCTGACTGATAGGCCAATGACTCGACTCGCTCTCATCATCTGGCTTGTCGGTGTTCTTCTCTCTTTCTCTCCTGTTCTCTCTCTCTCTCTCTCTCTCACCTTGCCAGAAAGAAGCTTATCAGGGTAAGGACAAATACCACTTTCACAACCACTGCCACATGGCTTATCGCATATACCTCGTAAGGTGGCTACTGGTGATAAGTTTGCTCCCACCTTTCAAAGCTCATCTTTTATTTCACTTTACAGTGTCTCAATCTTAAGTGGTGTTGGCAAGTATAATGAAGTTTTCTCTTTTCTGATTTGAATACCTTTCTTGTAATAACCTGATCAGGACAGAACAAAAGATCTAAATGTGCTTTGAGAGAGAAAAACTTTGATAAAAGTAACATCAAGAAGAGAGAGAGAGAGAGAGAGAGAGGGTATCTTCGGCCAAATGATTGAGGTGGATAGCGTGCAGAGAGTCACTTGCAATCGCAACTTAGAGTGAAGGGAGAAAGGGAAAACAATGATAAGCTTGTGAAGAGGTTTGCTTTATTCCCTTCGTGCAGTTGCTAAAGGTACCAACTTTTCGTATTTCTTCTTGGCTCAATTCTTTTTCCAAAGTAAAAGTAGTCAACACATTTTCTGCTCACACCAACTTGGGTGGGTTGAAAGAGTGAGAGAGAGAGAAAGAGAAAGAGAGATAAAGAGAGGGTAGCATGTTAAAAGTGGAGAGAAGCGAAAGACTTATTCAAGCTTGAGAAAACCGTCAGTAGACTTGGAATGGAAGGAGGAACTGCGGCAATAACAAAAAAAGTTACGATTCTTGCCAAAGTCACATCTTAAGCCTAAGTCTTAATTTTGTTTGTAAGCATTTCGGGTGGTCTTACTTCAGTCTAAAGTGGGATTACAGGAAAAGCCAACCCCATGTATTTGCATAGGGAGAGTTCCGGGAAGTTTTTTTGCTAAAAAGCACTATCAAAGTAACGTTTTTCTAGAAACTTTCTTTTAGGGTTGGTTTTTCCTGCGATGCTTTCTTAATGTAGAGTACTTTAGATATCTGGGTTTATTTTACAAGTTGGATAAACTCTGATTTTTATTCCCTCTGACTCTCGAGTGTTAAATGTCGGTATATTTTGAAAAAATATATAAGGAATTAAATCATCTCCACTGGGTAATAATAAAGAATAGAACAGAATTAGAATGAACGAAAGGATAAGCAGTGACTTTGATTCAACAGTAATCAAATTGAGGAAGTAAATCCGCCCAAGTCACCAGTCTAAGTGAGTTAGTTCAATTTTGACTCAATCATCACGTTAGCACAGTTGGCGCGCAATTCTATTGAAGATTGACAAGATAAAGTTCAAGGTCACTCCACTTTATTAAAGAAGTGTATTGAAGTGAGCACTGGTGAGATCCAATCAAATCCATCTTGGCGAGTCTCTATCATAATCAAATAAGTCACAGAACACAAGAGGTGGGCATTGTGTGTTCAGATTTGTGCCATACTTCTTAGCACGAATGTGTGTCACCCGCAGTGACCAATGGAAGTAAAGACCTACCAAACAAGACAATTTATTCACCGAGACTTTTTGATGAGACTGTGATAAGCTTCTCTGTTTTGACATGTAAATTAAGTTAAATCAATTTACATTTTCTCCACCTCTTTTTTAGTCGGAATTAGTTTAGAACACTTCGAATCAATCAACCATGATGCTTATCTCTTAGATCGCATTTCTTTTTACAATTCGTTGTTAATTTTATAAAAAGAATATTCTTTTAGTTAATTCTCATTATCGATGACTATGAAAAGAGAGTTAGAGATTGTGTTAACAAGTGATTATCTGTAAAATAAATAAATAACAAAATTTTAATAAACAATTTGCTTCAAAACGTCATGATGTTACACTTTAATTTAAAAATTTTTATTTCAATACTTGACATTGCAATCTTTCTATGGTTAGGTCAAACCGTTTCAAATTGGTAACCATCATTTCGTTGTCTGTGTTTGTGTGCGGTAAAATGGTTATTTAAAGATTCCTCACGAGAGGTAGCTTGAAACTACTGTGCACAGGTAACTTGAGATGGAGTTGAGGAGAAGTGTAGTGAGTGTAACAGAAGAAGAGCAAGAACAATAGGGGAGAGTATGCAAAGAATGATAGCTTTACAATTTTTGCTGCTCTTGTGCTTATAGATTGCGAGCACGACTGGGGGCATTGTTCAAGTTCACTATCACGACGAAATCGTTTATGCTGACAACACTGTGACTTGCCATTCACTTGCTTTGCGGAAGTTTGCTTCATCTACATTGTTATTGCAGTAGAATTTACAATAAACCACAGAATTGTGTGGTAATGTTTTAACTTATCCGCCAATTATTTATTTTCATAAACACGGCACATCAACTCATTAAACGCAAAAATAATTTTAATACCTAGTAGTTATAATACACATTGCGAGTTTTGGGTGTGAATTTTCATAAAACTTACATAGGATACTCAATAACTTTTGATTGATGTGATGTGAAACAAAGATAAGTTGAGATGAATTTGTAGAAACGCGATAGCTTTATTGCTATCTGAAGGTATACGTGAATGCACAACTGACCTGTTGACTTTGAAAATAGATTTAAACGCAAGTTGTGTGGCTGCGGGCTGGGCCTTTGAACGAGTTCGTGGATTTGAGCTACGAGAACATGAACGATGGATGGCGCCTAACGCGAACAGCCGAGTGGACTGCATGCAGGCCTGTGTCAGTGAGCGCAAGTTTACCTGTCGCTCGGCCAACTTCGAAGAGGAGACCAAGGAGTGTTGGCTCTCCGACATGAACCGTCACACGGTCAACATCAACAACGAGTTCCGTGCCAAGAAGTATGGACCGTCTTCGGGCAATGTCGACTACCTCGAGAACAACTGTGTTCAAGGTATGCTGGCTAGTTCTTTTCTAGTAGGTATTGTTGCACACAGCAGGACAACTATTTATATTTTTATAATTTAGTCAACCATGGGTAATGCAAGTAATAGACATTTGCAGGACTATACTGATATTAATTGAAACCACTCTGACTGATAGAGGGTGAACAAATTGAAAACAGTTAAAGTTCAATTGACAATGCAAATACGATGATAGAGGTGAGGTCATAAAACTGTTCACATTATAACATAATAACGATCTAGCAATACAACTAGAACTCTCTTCTTATTTCATAAATGGTCCGGCAACGCATAAAGACATTTATATCTTCTTTTCTTGCGAAGTTCAAACCGAAAAGTTTAAACAAGTTTTTTATGAATACTTTAGTTTTTCTCTTTCTTTTTTTATTTTTGTCAAATAGTTTGAATGTAAATATTACCTGTAAATATGGATTTGCAAATAGAAAGAGAGAGTTAGTTCTCAAATAAACTTGAAACTAGTTTTAGCACATCTGATTTGGTTATTATCAATTGTGTCATAGCAGTTATATGTCGATAACTTTATTGCTATTTATGGCACTTGTATGATACTGAGATGTTAGTTTATAGGTTTGTTGATCTTGAGTAGGTAGTGAGGTTGGCAAAATGTAGATTAACTTGTCTCTAGACTAGACTAGTAGAGCTCATAAATTTGGACTAGGAATCTCTCACTTGCTCTTTCTCATTTACTCCTCTCTTTTCTATGCCTAATTCAAATCAGCCGAGACAAGGGAGGAAAGTGCGTGAGAAAGTTGAGTTCTGCATAGTGATAATGCGAAAACAATACTACCAAAGGAAGGTAGCATAAATTGATTTCTCCGGCTGATCGGCCACAGTGAATCTGTAAAGTGTAATGGCGCGAGGCCAAGGGCAAGTGTCTCTGCCAAAGGTGAAAGGGAGGTTTCGAACAACGCCAAGCTCTCAACCTCATCAAAATGATAATATTATGTGTTGCTCGGTTCTATTAATTATTTTAATTGCAAACACAATTTTACCAAGGAGTCATTCTTTGTAATAGACCATTTTCCTAAATTCATGGATACGAGAATTTTACTCTGTTCTTGTGCAGTCAAAGTTGTTGCGTGTAATTACTCAGGAAGTTGACTTCGCACCCAAACCAAGGGTGTAGTAGCCAAAAGATGACAGCGTAATTGGTAGTGAGTTTCTCTAAGGTGGGTTTTGTTAATGTCTTAATAGGCAAACTGTTTTGTTTTGGCTGGACTTAGTCTAAGTATATATTTTCATTTGTATGCTTGACATTTAGTCAGTGACCAGTGATGCAAACTGTCGCTCGTTTTAATTTCTGGTGTTAATACTACTATTTATAGTATAGTTATTAATTTTTTTCATTTTATACCAATGTAGAGCCAAAGAAGCTATGTGAATTTAAAAAAATCGAAGGAAAAATTCTGAAAACTGTAGATTCGGTGTACCAAAACGTTACAAGTCCTGAGGAATGTCGAAAAAAGTGCCTCGCGGGTCCATATAAGTGTCACTCGTATGACTATGGTGATCCCTCGAATCCAGTGTGTCGGACGAGTCATTTGGACAAAGTGGCATTAGCTCACATTGAAAATCCCTACATTGAGATTGGTGGTGCCACTACTTATGAGCTTCAAAGTTGTTATGATAGTAAGTAAACCTTAATCTTTTAACTGAACTCATTTTTACCTCTAGATTTGAATATTCGCCTTGTCGATTCTTCTCTAAGCGAATATATTTTAAAACGATAATTTTTGATAGCTAAACCCAATTTAATATTTTTCCAGTAAACATCATTTGTAAGTCACGTGAGATGGTAGCCAAGGTACGTGCCTCGAAGATATTTGATGGTAAGATGTATGCCAAAAGCAAGCCTCACCACTGCATGACCGACGTCACCGAAAGTCTTGAGTTCGAAATTCAGATGAGTTACAATAACCTCGAGTGTGATGTGAAACAACCGGTTCGCGGACACTACTCTAACGATATTGTGATTCAACATCATGATATGATTGTCACCACACAAGATCTCGGCCTTAATATCAACTGCAAGTATGATCTCTCCAACAAGAGTATTTCAAATAATGTAAACCTCGATATTGATGGGTAAGTTATCATTTAATCTGATCTGATAGTTCATAGTTAAAGATCAATTAAGTTTAGACTGGAGTAAATAAACAACAGAGATAAGCCTCTGAGAGTGAACATTCAAATACAGTTCAATGTGAAGTGATTTGTCAGTCTAGCCATAATTGGCACCATCTCTTTCTTTTCTCTTCCGTCGAGTGTCTAATTTATTGACGTGTGGCCAATTCAAACACACACACCAAGTTAGCCTTTTGATTGTGATGGCGAGTGTTCGTGAGACTGTTAACGAGTCTCGCTCACTCGACTCTCACTTGGAGTGCTACTCATTTAGGTGTCTTCTCGATCATCATCATCAATGGTCGGGCGGACAGTTGATCGCCCAAACCCCTCTCTCGTCTAGTTAGACTTGTCTGATTTATAGCTATCCGATTGGGTGGAGGAAAAGGTAGAAGAGGGAGAGAGGTAGAAGAGAGAGAGAGAGATAGGACCATGCCGTCTAAATGGTCTTACACCAAACTTTTTCCTGCCCGAGGTCCCGTTAACCCCTTCATCCAGGTTTCTCAGGTTTACATAATTGACTCTAATTGGCATTTGTCTCTCTCTCTCTCTCTCTCTCTCTCCTAATGTTAGCATTACATTTTAAAATGGCCACTCTGGTACTAATGGTTAGGGTGAGAGGAGGGACAACCAGAGACAGACGAGAAGGGTGAGTGAAGAAGCAGCCGAGTTAGTATTCATGGCCTAAACCTAGTAGAAGCCTCTGATGAAGTAGAGACAGTAAATTTTACACTTGACTACCCGATTAATTGACTGGTTGCATGTCTCACAACAGAGAGTCTTAACGAGCCAGGCGTTCAGCTCCTAACGGGCAAATCTTAAGTAGTGTTGTTCTTTGATCAGATCTCATTCTCACTACCCACTTCTTCCTTCCATGATCACTAAACTGTTTGTTTTCTCTTTCTCATCCCAAATAACAATAACTTGGCCGGAGAGTGTAACAAAGCAAAACACAAAGGACACAGGAAAGATCTTAATGGTTTTTCCGATAGTAACAAAATGATAACAACTGCAGCAGCTACCATTTACAGATCAACAAGTCTGGCTCGATTTAGTGGCACTCGACTGGAACATTATCCGAGTCAAAACTAACCATCAAAAGTAAACTTGGAGTGTACTTTCTTTCCAGGGTTTAGTATTTATCACTTAAAACAATGCTTAATATTCTTTGAGGTTTGAAGAATTTTAGACTTATACTCAAAGAACTGTCATATTATATTCCACTTTGTGCAAAACAAAAAAAATCTGCATATGCTTTCTATTTCTAGCACTGATGCATTCCTATAGGGTAGTTCAAAGTCATGCTTTCTAAGCGGAATTGATTGACATGATGAATTCAAGTTAACAACAATTAATATGACTTGTGATTGCACCTCTCCTGTCAATAGCAACTTGCAGCCGATCGGAACGCACTCGGCAGTGGTCGAATCACCCAACGTCACCATGACCATCTCGGACGGAGAGGGTGCCGCGGTGAGGGCTGCCAAGGTGGGCGACTCGCTTCTCTTACGCTTCGAAATATCCGACAGCTCTAGTAAGTGATCTACATTACCCTAAACCTCTCACACTTCCCTCTCTCTCTCTATCTCTCTCTCTCTCCCCTTTCCCTCTTTCACCTTTTCTCTGCACATCCCTTCTTTAACTTCTTATCTTTTACTGGTGCGCTCAACGGTTCATTTGCGGGACAGGACAGAATAGGACAGGTTGTCTCGTATGTCCATCATTAGCTGGTGCTATTCTTTCGTACAGCCATGAGATACCGTTTAGATCTAATTTCATAGTAGCGAACTGTTATCTGGTTGAAAGGATAGAATAAAAGAGAGGGGGAGAGAGAGAGAAGAAAAACAGAGGTAGTAAATGGATCCGCCATTGTGATTCACTGATGATCGTTGACCATGAGGTGTGTAATAGACAGAGAGAGAGAGAGAGAGAGAGAGAGAAAGAGAGAATCAGCCATCATCGCTGATTACATAGGACAGAGCTACTTTCTTAACAAGTTTTCCGAAACACAGGCAACATTGACAAAGGATTCTTAATTTTGAACTCGACTTAGGGTGACAATGTGAGACATCGTTGACAACTTCTCCCATCATGAAATTCTACAATGTGCCACCGTCACCTTTGAAGGTGATGAGATTAATGACTCACCAAAACAGCTTTAGCTTGGTTCATTTAGATGAACTGAGATTAGACAACAGACATGGAATGACTTTGTGAAAATAAGGAAGTCTCTAAGTCAACATGAAACAGACACTAGGCAAACAATTGAGAGTAAAAGAGAGACCTCCATTGTTTGACTCGAACAACTCTTAAGATGCTACTGACCCTCGTGTTAGAAGCAAAGTTGACTAAATCTAACTCTATTGTCTTTGCCAATTCTTATTTCGGTTCGTTTCTTCTCTTTGAAGATTAATCTCTCCTACTCTTTCACTCTCTTTCCACCAGGATTAATTAAATTCCAAAAGATACTTTCGTGTGATGTAAATGATTACTTGTTGCATTTCTGCTTCTGAAAGAAATCCATTAACATGCCCGGAGAGTCTTAATTGTCGTTGTTGTTGTTTGTTGGCTGGTTGCTTGTTCCTGTTGTTAGAGGGTAATCTCTGTGATAGTAGAAGCACACCCCAGGGGGGACTTATCACTGTCACTGGTCACGCCCCAGCTATTGTAGGATGTTCGCTTCTTTCCACTCTGCTATGGTAATGATTGAATACAACAGAAGCGACACCGGCACTCGACTGTAATCAATTATCACACTAGCGATGGCAACACCGAGTGATCATCATCAATGGTACTCTTTGAAAATGATATCTCAGATGAGAGAGAGAGAGAGAGAGAGAGAGAGAGGGTACCTAATTCTAATAAGAGACTAAAATTTACCATTTGCTGTTGCCATCATCATTATCGAGAGCGGCTAAAAACCCGAAACAATCTAGAGATGAGAGAATGAGACGAACAAGTGAGGGTGGGAGAGAGAGAGAGAGACCGAGGTCGGAGGTGTAAAGATAAAGAAGTAGAAAAGAAGAAATTCATTAAATTCTTTTACATTCTTTCAAGTTCATGTTGCTTCCTTCTTTTCGCTCTTTCCCATCAAACGACCATTAATTTAATTAAGAGCAAAGCTAATTAATTAAATTAACTGGAATTTTTATAGTACAAATATAAAGTGATAAACTTTTAAAGAAAAGGTGTTTAAGATTTATTCAATTTAAGAAAAGTATAGGAAAAACTTTTTCCGTTATTTTACATTGCATCTTATTGTTACAGTCACAATATAATTTATATATATATATTTCAGATTGAAATTGTAGAAAATTGATTGTTAATAATCTAACTTGTGTCCTTGATGGAAACTAGAATACGGTCATTGCCTAGATGTATTTGAACTTTAAATTTCAAAGGTCAAGAAAACGGATTGTTTTTTTCTTTCTTTTAACATAAAAATAGGAACAAAAAATCTACCAAATGACATTCAAATTGGCTTTAGATTTTTATTAAAAACACTATCTTTAGAATGAGAAAATTAGTATCCATTTTAGTGAGACGCGAAACAGAGAATCGAGAAAACAAGAGAAAGACAAAAGAGGGTAAGAGGGCCTCGCAAGGGGTTAGTAAGTCATGCAACTATAGTGAGTAGTGAAGTAGATGATGAGAGAGAAACTGGAGGGGGGTAAATAGCGAGTCTCACGCTTGTTTCCTCAAGTGAAGTGTGCCTCCAATTGATTTATATCCGTGTTTCTCTCGATCCCTTGCTGGCCGTGAGACATGTTCAATAGCCTGCTGACCCGAATTGCTTGCTATCCCAGTGAATCGAATCAATCTGGCAACAGTGGTGTCTCCACCATGGTCACCATCTAGCTTGATGATGTAGATGTTGATGAGCAGTGACGAGCACGACCAGCTCATTGTGGATTAACTTCACACAAATGTTCAACCCCTTTCTCAAGTCATTCGTGCCCTCATCATTCCAGCGATAGAGAGCAAGTCAAAGACAATAGAGTGAGGCAGTAAGAGGGGAGAGAGAGAGAGTCAAAGAGAATATTCCAAACAATGCTTCTTAGAAATAGCTCTAATTTAGGTAATTAACTTTCGTAACAAGTTCAAAAAAGAGTATGGTTCGAATTGAAATTCAAATTTTTCTTCTTGAACTTCAATTTAAATTATTCTGGCTATTTTTAAGACTCAAGCGACATATAACAAAGGGAAAAGTTATCTACAGGGATAATTTAATATAGGGATCGCAGGAAAAGCCAACTCTAAAAGAAAGTTTTTAGAAAAACGTTATTTTGATAGTGCTTTTTAGCAAGAGACTTTTCAGAAACTCTTCTATGTAAATACACATATATTCTAACTTCTTTTTCTATTCAACAAGGATCATCTAGTCTATTTTAAAATTTAAATGTCATTTTAGCTTATTCTGGTGGTTGTCATTGAATTTGAAATTACTAATTCTTTCTCATCATTATCGTTAGCTTCTTGGTGGTCCAATCATTCTAAGCCAATAAAATCTTGGATTAAACAATGGAAGGATTTCTAAATGACACTCCATTGCATTTTTTATCATCATTAAAATGATTAAAATCCATCATCATGGAATCTTGATCATCACGATTCTTACTAAAAAAGCCATTCAACTTAAGGGTGCTCTCTCTCTCTTTGGCAAGACTAAATCGATTAGCATCAGGAAGTCTTCGGTGTCTCGTGTTGTGATGACGTTGATAATGATGGTTTCTTGTCTTTATTTGCATTGTTGTTGTTTGTCGTGTTTGACGCCCTTGCACTTCACTGATCTCTCTCTCTCTCTCTCTCTCTCTTACTCTCTCTTAGTTGAACTTGACTTGGTGTGAAATTAGCGTGGTCTTGGTGTCTGCATAGACAAATAGTGGGCCGAACGGCACTGTCTAGTGATCATCAGTTAAATGTGCATAATAAAAGATAACAGATGACGACTAGTAAGCGACAGACACTGTGACAGGAAACGGACGAGTGGTAATCAAGGTAACCAAGCGGACAAATGATTCATGGCAAATGTAGTTCTTGAATAAGAAAGTTGAGAAAAGCAACGCAATTCAATTAGCACGACGGCAACGTGATGTGTGCAATTGCAATTATATGTGATTCCTAAGAATTAGCATGCTTGCTTGATTTGTCAACTTAAGCATTATGAAAATTAGCGACACTGTGTTCTAAAAAGGATTGTTTAGTTTAAACAAAGGGGTTTCATTTAGCGAGATTGTGTTTGATTATAATTTCCATAAACTTTAAAATAGAGATTAACGCTTGTTGTATTGTAATATAATTCTTGATTTGTAAGTGCCAGTTGAGTTAGAAGGCGTAATCTATCATCAGCCGACTGTCATCTTGTGAATTCTTCAAGTGGGTTATCTCTCATTGGTGCGTGTGTGCGTGAACCCAACGAGTTAGCGTTGGGCGCTCAAGTCATTGACACCTCGAGGTGGATGATACGATGTGAATAGCCCGCCACAATGCTTTGCTAGCATGATTTATAGTCATTTGTTTGCTTCTTTTCGTTTTCCTAGATCTTTCTTCTTTGTATTCTTTTTTTCTATTTTTTGCATTGTATCTCAAGCTTAATCCCCTCTTCTTTACAGGTCCATATGAACTTTTTGTTCGTGAACTAGTTGCCCTAGACGGCACGGACATGTCCGAATTTGTATTAATCGACGCGGATGGCTGTCCCACGGACTTGTCTATTATGAAACCTATTGAACGTTCTGGTTCATCAGGACAAGTTGTAGAGACTCAATTCGAGGCTTTCAAGTTTCCTACATCGGATATAGTACAATTCCGTGCACTGATCACGCCCTGTGTGGCTAACTGTGAACCGACCAAGTGTAGTCTTAGTTTGCCTAATGGTAGAACTAGTCAAACTTTGTCTTATGGAAGACGTAGAAAGAGATCAGCCAAGAGTGCGAGTTCACTTCGATCAAGTTCCACTTCTGAAGATCCAAACAATAACGTAGTGGTAGTTGAAACACTGCGCATCATGGACAAGTTTGATCGAACTAAAAGCAAAAAGATTGAACAGGATGAACGTGCTGAAGTTTATGTCGATTTTCAAGGTTAGTATCTTGATTTGAACTATTTATAAATTGAACTTACCTGTTGATTGGTCACTCAGATGATGATGAACAATCTGACCGCTACTCTCGCATGGAGATCAGCTACCCGTGTCTCAACACTGCCAGTGTGGTGACCTTTGTTGTGGTCTTCCTCGTAGGCCAAACCATTCTTCTTTTGGGGTGGTCTTGTCTCTGGCGAGGTTCAAATGGCTCTTTACTTGAGAAAGAGATGAACCAGAGTGTAACATCGAATTGGTCTCTGGGCATGCTTCGTAACTCAAACACGTCAAGTCAACATTATGAACCTAATGGGCTCTACAAGAATCATACTGGCAGATCAAGCCTCTACCACTATGCCTAACTGAACTCAAATGTGAACTAAACATATGTCACAAGCCAAATTATTTATTTCGATTTTATCTCCCTTTTGGACTCATTGAGGGTTTTCTCACTTGGTATTTTGGGTTTATTACACATTATTATTATATAAATGCTTTTTGTGATTGTATTGTTTGTAGAGTTATTTGTTTTCTATTCTCGAATTTTATCACTATGGAATTCCCTAATTTTGGAATTTGATTTTTAAGATTACATTTTTTTCTCTTTTTAAAAATTTCGTTTTAAAGTTTAGCGTTGTGTTGGAATCATAAGCCCACTGGGGCATGCATTAGACACAAATACATTCACCCACTAGATACATATTTATACTTCTAAACCGAATATCACATGTCAAAAAATTCATGAAAATGCATATACACAATTTGACGGAAGTTTAAGTAATATTTACACACATACACAGTGTCTCAATACCTTTTACACCCTTCCCTATTTATTCTTGTCAACTATTTAGTTTCTTACTCCTTCTCAGAGTTATAAAAGAAACCTGCTACCAAACAGAGAGACACACATTGACACAATGTGTGAAGAACAAAGAAGCAACGGCGCGACTGTCAAGATGTCACTTGTGGCACTCTTTTCCCTCCTTCTCTCCCGTGACCTTGACAGCTCTCTCATCTTTAAAGATACTCCTTTGAGGCGCGGTCCCTTATATATTATATATATTTTTACTTGTAACTAAGCTCAAGATTCACATCTATTCTTTCTCAACACTGCATTATCATAACTATCATCGTTTTTGCTTCACTTCTTTAAAACTTATCTTCACATATTTTCCAACATATTCGTAGTTGTGGTTTTTTATTCTGCCATTTTAAAAGATTGTTGTATTAATATTTTCGATTTTATATTATTTTTCATATTTTTTTACAATGTGTGACAAAATAAAAGTATTGTTTCAATATTCCTGGTGTTTTATTATGTTATAAAAATGTGTGATGCATTGCAGTACAGTGAGCACCTAACTGCCTTACCAATACCATTGTGGGAGAAAGGCTTGTCAATCAATGCGAGTCTAGAAAAGCACTTCCAACACATGCACATACACTAATTAATTTATAAAATACTGTTCGTTTTAGTCTCTTTATATAAAACATGTCAAGAAAAGCGAGTTGTCAACCAATCGAGTCTTCCCCGTATATAATTAAGTCAAACATTAGAGAACAAGTAGATTTTCAGAATTTAACAAATACACAATAATGAGGATTTTTTGTTGTAATTATATTCGGTAAATCGAATTTTACTTCATTTTAACAAATTTGAAATTTTGGGTGAAGTAGTGACATCTAGTGGATTTTAGGAAAAATCGTCTTGCACATTCTTGTGATGAACACAATTTGTGTTACACAAGTTGCAAATTTTCAGCTAAATTCTTTAGTAAAACCTTAAATTTTAAATATTACGTTTACAGTGTTAAAATAAAAGTTTAAAATGTTCTAAATTGGGTTATATTACATGTATGGCAACAAATTGCATTTATCGACATTAATAGTCAAGTTAGACCGAGTTGTGATGGTGCTGCACAGTGGTGCATAATCGTGATGTCTAAGTCGCACAAAAATGAGTCTCCTACAAGTAAAAGCGGAAGCAAGCTTGAGGTGCGACCTGGAAGCTTGGGCAGTATTGGCTTAGGCTGCTCGGGCACGTCTTTCTATCGGTATCGACTGCTCCCGGAGGGAAGAACACAGGTAACAGCCTCTCTCTACGATTGCATTGCGTTTGTGATCTACTGCGAGGAGCATGACCGGATCTTGTTGGCGCACCACTCGGACACTACCAAAATCGCGTGGTTACCATTCGTGGTACAGCCAGAGGGGGAAACCTGGGTGAGTGCTGCCCATGCTGGGGTGAACGCTATCATCGGACGCAGAGACAACACCGAACTTGATGCCACTTCTGCCGAGCGACTGAAACCACACTACAAACTCACCTACCTTCATATTGAACGAGTCCAATCCTCCACCGAGAGATTCTACACCAGAGTCACACATTTTGTACATCTCAAGCAAAGCGAAGGATTCAAGTGCTGCAAAGATGTAGATCATCTTCGTTGGGTAAAAGCGGTGGATGTGTTGCACGACCAAGTGAAAGATATATGGAGTCCCGAGGCAAGGAGTTTGGCAGCTAGAATGGCTTCAAAAGAAGCGCATATCACTCATGAGGTAAACTTGAGATAAATCAGAATTATTTTTTTTTGTCAAAATCTATCTCTATATTAACCTAAAATTCAAAATATACTAATCATATTTTAAATGGACAATAAACTCTTTAAAGGTGAGCATCGAACATGCACTTCTGCCTTTGGCAAAACACGGACCAGCCCAAAAGCTGTTGTTGGGAGCCAAGATCAAAGCAGAGCACGTTATTGAGCTTTATGATGATTATTTAGCTCACTGCTACCCAGCACACCTCATGTCGTATCGATCTTTCAAAACTTATTTGATTAAGTATGGATTTGAGAAGACCGATCGTCATCTGCCATTCTTTTTTCATGCTGCTCAAAGCAAAGGAGTGAAAAATCAAGTAGATTTTCACGAATTCCACGTGGCATTGGTCTGCATGGAACCCGACACTGATAGCAAAGCAGAAGCTCGCGTTCAATTTGTCTTTCGTTATTTTACCGTGGATCATCACAACCAACACTATATGACCATTGATGGCTTTACTGCGCTTATGCAGGAGTTATATCCCAAAATGGCTCAAAACAAGCACATTTTTGCAGAACAAGTTGAGAAAAAGGCAACTCAGATTGGAATAAAGGATAACAAAATCAGTTACGAAGACTTCCACAAAGCCGTCATGTCGGATCATCTAAATATTGATCATGTATGCCGTTCGCATAAGCCAATTCTCCCCCAAATCTCTAGGTTGATTCGACAGAGGCATAAGAAACACAAGGGTAGTCAGGAGGTGAGTGTCTCAAAAACCACCATTTCGGACAAGTCGTGTTTTGCATGTCAACCTAACAAGAATTTTCGATTTGGCGCATACTGTCTCACTATCGATACCATTGGTCGAGCTGTACACCCTGTCCTCTTGCGTAATGGTAATTTCTCACTCAGCAATCCTTTTATAGCAATATAAAGACTTACATTTTAAATTTAGATTATACTAAAATTTTTATTTTAATAGAAAATGAAGAGGATGATGATGATGACGATGAAGACGAAATGGTTAGATTTGATTTTTCTACGGAATATCTGTTCAATCCAACCTCGGTGCCAAATACGATGCTTGATTTGATTCATCAATTCTATGAAAATTTGCAAGATACTCCACTTATAGGGCTAATGGCAAGTGAAGACGAACAATCACTTTTACTAGCCTATACCAAAAGTATTTGTACAGATCTTACTTGCATTTACCAGACTGAAAAAAAGTTGATTCACGTCAACTCACCTGCCATTGTAGTGGGTGATATTCGAGGCAATCTACATTCATTGGTCACTATCCAAAAATTGCTTTTTACATCTTTTCCTATCATGCACGATAATATAATTTTTCTTGGTACAGTTTGCTGAATAAGTGGATCGAATTTAATTTAAATTTGTATAATAGGAAACTATCATGGGGATTTGCACTACGGAGTGGAATGTCTTCTCTTCGTTTTTGCACTCAAACTACTCAGTCCGAACAAAGTGTTTCTGCTGCGTGGTCTCAATGAAGCCATCGGTGATGGTTCGGAGAAACTCAAGCATCAGTGTCTACACAGATATGGTTCTGCCATAGGTGGGCTAATTCATCAAATGCTTTGGCAGGTTGGTTCGATCATTCTGCTAAGCCAATTGTTTGTTACAATTGACATTGTTACTCATTGCTGAGTAGGTATGCGAGCAACTTCCCTTTGCCACAGTGGTGGACGAAACCATTGTTTGTGTTCATTCTGGGATTCCTAGCAAGTGTCGTTTGGAGAAGCTTCTCGAACTGCCTCAAAAGGTTTCTTCGGTGTCACAAGATGCGTTCTTTGCTTATGAGGTACCTTAAAATAGAGCTCTCAGCTTAGCCGAAATGAAAATCGAATTTCAGGGAAAAATGAATTTTAAGACCATTTATGCAGCTTCGTCCGTAGAAAAATGCAAGTTGAAAGCGTTTCGGCAAAGATTAGAGCCTTACTTAAAATGAGTCTTTCTATAACTTTGTATAACTCAGCTAAAATGAAAATTCAACTAGTAACAGTTTAGTTTACTTCTCTAAAATGATTTAAGTTCTAATCTTTTTTTAAAGATTTTATCCACATATCCAAATTCGAAAAACCATCATAAATCAAAAGAAGATTCCAAAATATCAAGTAAAAAATCAAAATCTAGATCGGACGACAATCGATATCACCAGCACATTTTTTCTCACTCAAGTCTCGGCAGCTGCCGAAGGATTGACTGTATGTTTGCAAAGCCATGTTTAATAGTTTAGACAATGAAAGTTTGTAATATTATGATTACAGCAAAAACAAGTGTAAGCAAGACATCCAGCTCTAAAAGTTCTAATCATCTTAGCTCGCAAAGTTCTGGTCATTTAAGTGCACATAGTTCGGGTCATTTGAGTTCGCATAGTTCTGGTCATTTGAGTGCAAAAAGTTCTGGTCATTTGAGTGCGCATAGTTCTGGTCATCTTAGTTCGCATAGTTCTGGTCATCTGAGTTCGCATAGTTCTGGTCATCTGAGTTCGCATAGTTCTGGTCATTTGAGTACAAAAAGTTCTGGTCATCTAAGTGCCCAAAGTTCCCGTCATCTGAGTGCACAATCGAATCGGTCTAGTCAATTGACTATGACACGTAGCTTAGGTAAGCTATCCAAGGAATCGCGCCATAGTTTAGAAAGTAAAACAAAGATGAAGAATCAACATAGTATAAAGGATCCTCATCACGTAAAGATTCCAGCTGGCGAAATTATGCATCGTCAAAAATACTATGATCTAAAGGCGTTCACGCTGTTTATGAAGCTCAATCAGTATTACTTTTTGGTAAGATCTCAAAGTGTGTGCTCTTATGGGTACAAAATGAACTTTCGTGGTCGATGTCTCACTGTGTTCTCGTGTCATGGCTTGGTGCAAGCTACTGATCAGGCTGCTGTCTTGCTTATCAACTCTCATTCGCGACGCATTCGTTTTCTCACTGTGCCACACTACCACTGTCCAAAGGACAAAGGAGAATTACATGCTCAGCATTCTATCAAGTCACAACACAAGTCGAAAAGCTCCAATCCAAAACTCCAACATAAAAAGTCATCCAGCAAGGATTTGTCGCATTCTAACAAACACTAGTTTTACTGTAATAAAATTACAAACTAATAATATCAAACTAGAATAAAACTAAAACTAAACTAAAAGCTATTTTTCCAGGACACCAACTAGGGTATAAGTTATAATATAACTTACAGTTACAGAAGAGGCAGAAAAATTTAATCCAGTATATATACTACAATAAACCCTTAAACTTACGCGTTGTTGAAAAAGCAAAATAAAAGGCATTAATCAAAGTACATATATGTATATATATGTAAATGCCGTTTACTTACAAGTAAACGGAACGAACCTGTAACCTTGACTTTGAAATGATTCATATTCTAAACTACTCTTTATATCAGTAGGTTTTAAAGTGTAAAGGGATTTTTCTGTGAGGTTCTTAGAAGAGGAGATTTTGAGCTAAAACTTTTGGACATCTTCATTGACCTCATTGACTTCAATATAGACCACCAAAGTCAAAGCGCAAAATCTTTTTTCCTAAAATCCTCACAGAAAAATCCTTTTACACTTTAAAGTCTACTGATATAAAGAGTAGTTTAGGATATAAATTATTTTAAAGTCGAGGTTACAGGTTTGTTCGGTTTACTTGTTAGATATCATACCTTAGGCAATGTACTCATTGTGTTGGTAATCAGAGTGGTGATGGTGAGAACTGTAGTCACACCAAGACCCACTCGAGCGTGATGATCACGTTCAAGCCAGAATGGAATCCACGAGATGATCACCACCAGAAAAGCGGGCACATAGATCTGGTAGAGATAGTAGCCAAATGTGCGTTCCAGGTAGAGCAATGCCTCCAGCTTGGTATATGAGATGCCTCCACCAAGATGACCGGTGTAGGTGTTATTCCGGTGGTAGGTAATTCGGTGGTTGGGCAAGGGGTTTTCTAGCAAAAATGGAGGAATCTTGAAACCTTCGTGACTCCACTGGAAGATGAGATCGCGGTCCGTCATGGCACTGCTGCCAATCACCATATCACACGCTTGTTGGTCCGCGGGAAAGTTTTGCAATCTCATCTGACATGGCATCGTAAGGGTTAAGCTTTGGTGGCAAACAAAACAGGTTTTTAAATATTAGGCATTTATTTTTGTGACCTCGCTAGGTAGCGCTACAGATCAAATAAAATTGATTACAATTAGAAGAAGCATACATTGAACTTTTCCCATAACTTTTTATAATAGTAGATAAATAATTGTGCAACAAACCTCACGTTATACTCCACATTGCCATTAGATTTGATTCGTGAAACTCCGGTATTTCCTCCATTGTTAAAATCGGGATGTTGCTTGATATCGGTGAAGCCATAGAAAAACGTATCCGGTTTCCAGATCATTGACAACACATCTGGCGTTAAGTAGATGTCGGTAATGTTATCCATCTGATCGAACGCCAATCGAGGATCGTTCCAGGTTTGTTTGAGAAAGAAAGTGTAGGTCACTTCCTACAAATGTTTCAATGTAAATTGAAAATGACAACGATACTTCTCTGAACACACAAAATTAGTCTTTACTGCAATCTCTAGCTTGTTAATAAAGTTGAACCTGTGCTTGTTGCATCCAGAGTTTTAAAAAAACTTACCATGTTAAGTTCATCTACTTTGTTGATAGCATAGAGATAGAGTGTTAGGTTGACCCGAACGGGAGGGCCTTTGTAGTTGGGACGGAACCGTTTGCTATAAACTGAGGTGTCCAGAAGACGATCCAAAAGTCCGCTTAGAGCTCGTTCATCTTCACTAAGCTCACCGCTCACCAAACAGCTAAATAAACTAAATTGTACAAATGTTAGTATGCCTACTTTAATTTTTTGATGACATTTATTTGGAAGTAAACCTGAAACCAAAAGCAACTAAGACCAAAGTGGCACAAATTGTCGACAACTTCTTCATCATTTCGAGTGGTGCAATGACTGAGATGCATTATCTGACACAACGCAAGAGTGAAATGTTTGATGCTACTTCTGTCTTTGCAACTCAGCGACCTTGCAGAAGTTAATGAAACCGCAGATTGAGATGAGCTCCAAACCTGTTTTAGTGGATTATACCCTTCTCTCATTTTTCACATTTTCCTCTCTCTTTCTTCATTTCTATTTTTCTTTCACTTTCACTCTTCTTATTTTTCTGTTTACATATCTGCTTTGATTGCTCCCGAAGGTTCTGTTTATAATTTCAATGAAGATACATTGCCAATTAGCAAATGCTAGTTAGTATCATTTTGTTTTTTCATTGTCATTGTCAAAAACAAAACAAAAAATTTCTAAATTCTTTCGAAATAGCTACTTTTCAAACGGAAGGAATAAAGTTATAAATAATTCAGATTTTGCTTTATTTAATTTAGTTTAGCTACTCGCCCACACTTTTATTTAATTTTTGCCAATTCTCTCTCTCTCTCTCTCTCTCTCTTCTTGTTGTTTCCGGTTGTCATTTAGCCACTAGAGAGAAACAATAATAATCAATTTAATTAGTTTTAGGAATTTTTTTGTGTAGTTCCTCCTCCCAAAGCACATTGGTTCTTGTGATATATACTTTAGATCACTGATCAATGGACATACCTTTGCATGGAAACTGTTCCATGGAGACTCAATTTTCTATATTACAAATTAGTCATTTGTCAAAATAAGAGAAAAAGAATGTGTTTTTTCATTTTAATTTTACGGTAAAAATAAGGATAGTAATAATTTTTCATGACAAATAAACAAATTACCTTGACTGTTACTGTCACTGTCTACTTGTCTGTTAGTGTCTGTTAGGAGAAAGCAAAGTGAAAGGAAAACTTTCATGTTTCATAGATGGTTGTCAAGTTTCATTTACTTTTAAACATGGGAAACTTTTTGTGATCTACAAAGTTTTGCATTATATATTATTTATGATCAAATTGCGTTTAAAGAGATCAATAAATGATCATATTTAACGTGTGAATACGAAACATATTGTTGCCATAAGTATTTCAAACGCAGCAGTGTTTATTTCAAACAAAATGTTTGGTTGGGCCTCTCTTTTGAGTTCACCATGGTTCGACCGATGGCCCTTTGGCTCACCTTTCTACACTCTGGTGCGTCAACTGGTCATCGATTCACACTTTCGTTTTAACTGCCAGTGTCAAATTGTGGTTTATTTCGTCGAATTTGCACGTTTTGCCGCAATTGGCGTGCTACGAATTCGTTATCCAAATCAATTTGTTTCCTATTGTGAGGTGCGTATTGAGAATAACTTAACCTGGGGTAGACTATATTTTGAAACTTTATAGTTTCTCAAATTCCAGTATCATAAAGAATATTAGGGGCCATAAAATCGTGATTTGTGGACCCCCTCCCCCTTGGGGAGCCGTTAGTAAGCTTAGATCAATCATACCATCTTCTCCCTCAAATCTTACGTAAGAAAATGGTTTTCAAAATTTATTTGAAAACCAATTTTCAATTGAAAAAACCAAGTAGTATACTAAAAATGCAACGTTTTACTGTTTGTTTACTGAAAGTGTATGGCTTTTGGCTTTTGTTAAACAGGTTTTTTAAGTAATTGATAAATGAAAATGCTTACGTTAAATTTTAATTTACCCCCTTTGATAACCAGATAGTGAGCAAAGTTTCAAACCCCCTCCTCCCTCTAAACTTCTTACGTAATTAAAGTATGGCCTCATAAAAATTTTGAATTGTGGTAAGATTAAGCCAAATCTTTTAACTGAACATTATTATATTTATTAATTAATAATAATTTATTAATAATATATTATTATAATTAATTTTTAGTTAAATTTGATTATTTATAAAATTATAATTTTGTAATTTCGATTTTGAATATTTTTGAGCTAGCTCTTTAATTGTCTGTTAGATGGCGCCACTCGTAAATTAAATAAATTTTGTTACACACACCCATGTCAATCTTTTACAAAAAATGGCCAGTGGTCCACACTAACAAACTCAAATTAATTGGCACACTTTGGAAATTAATCAGAATAACTTATATTTGATTGACACACCCAGGTAGATCCATTGGCGCACTTTTTAGCACATTCGTTCATGTTCAGGCGGTCGGTGTCAAGTTTGCTTGCTTGTTCTCTACTTCTCCTGGCGATAGTGTTTGGCATGGCGATGCACTACTTTCTCTTCTTTTCCCCGTTGGACACACTTAACTGGCGTGTGATCTACGAGGTGACCGTGCACAACACCGATCTCTATCAGGACGCATTGCGCTATCATCTCAATTCCAAGCTGTGGCGAATTCAGTACTTGTTTGCCCATTGCTGCTACCAGAAGATTCGTTATGGACGGTCGGTGGTTGACACACTGAGAGTAGCAATCAAACTCGAGCAAGTGGCTCAAAGTAGACTTCAATATGAAGGTGCACATCACGTCGATCTTCAACAGAGACTTCATGTACTCTTCATGCTTGCGCTCAGTGAGAATATTGTCATTTTCACCAACTGTGCTGCTGGTAAGATTTGGGTTTGGTTTTCATAAACTATTGCTTTATTTCGATTTGACATTTGGTTTGAGGCTTCAAGCAGAGGAAAGTGAACTTTTAACCGTTGAGTCAAGTAAAATTGACTAAATAAATATTTGAGTTTATGCACTTTTAAAATAAATAGACAAAGATAAAAATCAACATCTAATGTTCAGGGAATCTATCGGAATACCTATATATAAGAGATTACATAAAAGATTATACAAAAAATTAATATAAGTAGTTAGTCGTCCAAGATATCAAGTTGATACTCTATCAACCTTGCCCAGTTTTCGAACTTGGGTAATTTAAGAGGAGCTCTTTTGCTGAAGCTGACAGACAAACTGAAGAAGAAGTTACTCTCATCGGAAATAGTAGCGAGGGACAACTCAATGGTATCGATTTTGTGACATTTCTTGATGTCACAAAACGCTTAAGTAGAAGTGTCTATATGTAAACTGTTTAATTATTTTATACCAGCACTGGTCATCATGTTGTCTGCCTATAAATATTTGGAGCACTTTCTAATGGTTGGTTGGATGTCAATGAATCATCTATGGCGTGTGATTCAAGCCTTAGCAAGTCTCACATTTGAAATCAGCGTGTTCATCGTGTACGTACGTAGTTCACTAACCGTCTTTCCGATCTCCACTGTTTTGGAGAGTCTTGTGATAAGTCAACTGCGCAAGCAGTATCACTCAATTCGTAGATTGGTCCACCGCTCTGGTAGACTCCATTACAGGCTAGAACGTGTCCAGTTGTACCACCTGATTGAGGAACACATCACATTGAGTCACTACGTTCTGCACATTAATCGTGATCTGTGGAGCAAGGTGATCTATGTGGGACTGGTCACTATGTTTCCCATCAATATTCTTCTCACCTACTACGTTCTCTTCATTGAGAAGAGTGCTATTGAGCAATTTATCAGTTGGACGGTACTTTTTTTCCAAGTAAGACTTAGATAAGGGGCCATATTTTAATTTCGTAAACAGTTTAGGAGGAAAAAAAGCTCACTATCCGCTAACCAAGGTGGTGAGGGTTCAAGTAATACTTTGTTTTTTGCAATCGAAAATTAGTTTTTTGAAATAAATTTTGAACACAATGTTCTAACTTAAGATTCAAGGGGAAAGGGAGGTATGATTGATCTATGCTTACTAACAGCCCACCAAGCCTTGGTGACCAAGAGAGGGGGTTCAAAATTTACGATTTTTTGCTTACGTAATTAAAGTATAGCCCCTAACTAAAGAATTATCTGATTTTATTATTCTCATCAAAGATTACTTTATTGACACTAATCATGACACCTATGATGTGGCTCAATGCATGGTTTCTTGCCTCGCGACCTTGCTGGCCTCGAATTCTCACGGCCCTCATAGAGACACCAAACCCTCAATTTCGACTTTACATCAAAGCAGCTCACTTCTATGAGCGTCTCAACCATCCGAACAATCAGTATGGCATGTCGATTGGACGTGGCAGTACCATCACCAAAAACAAATTATTTGAGGTTTGAAGGCACTGTATTCAAATAACTAATTTTTTCTTACATAAATCAAACAACACCTAGATCTTACTTATTTACATTGCCTACATGATGATCATTTTCAAGTTCTTTCTTCTTCACCTTGAAGCCTACTAGTAAACATTGATATCATTATTGTTTCTTGTTACTTTAAATTAAAGTTTATTAGAGTATTTCAATCAAGTATTGCAGGTAAGTTAAGAAACAAACTAAGAACTGGTTCTGAATTTCCTTAGAGCAGTTCACGTCGAATGTCGGCCATTTGATAGAGAGCCCGAAAATACTGCTCAGCAAGTCGTTCCGAGTAGTAGCTTGGTCGAAAAGAAGGCAGCAGTCCTTCCATAAAGCCAATATGACCACCACGTTCAGTAACTAGCATAGCCACGTGTGAACTCTGAGCCACTTCCTGGATGGGTAATCCTAGGACAAGAAACGGTCAAAATTCAATCAAATCTTATACTTCAAAAAGTTCAAAGAACTCACTTTCCAAGGGAGCAAACATATCATCTGCAGCATTGATACAGAGCGTCGGTGTCTTGATACACGCCAACTTGCCCACATGACTACTTTCACTGTAGTACTGATCCACGCTGGCAAAGTTAAACATCTTGATTGTGAACGCCTCGTCAAACTCTCGGATATTCTTTGCCTTGCGCACTAGTGAAAGATCAACGCCTTGTACGTTTTGAAACACCTCACGATTCTCTTCCACAATGTTAATCATCAACTTGGTTAGATGATTATTTAGTGGATAGTTGAGACCTTTTGCCATGTTGGTGGCGCCAAAGATCAAATCCCAGCAGACCGAGTTGAGAAAAGCAGCGTCAATCTTAGACTCGAAACCCGAAGTGATCAAGTAGCGTCCCAAAAGAATGCCACCCATAGAAACTCCAGTAGCGATCAATTTAACGCGTGGATTCTTTCTACGAATGTGCTCGATGGCCAATCGAATGTCATCGCAATTGGCTGCACAGTACAACCGTGGAGTGAGGAGAGGTGTGTTGCCCAGACCACGATAGTTGATCACCACCGGTCGATAGCCTATCTCATAGGTCATCGGAACGAGAGTCTTGATGTACTCCGATTGTGAATTACCGGTTAAACCGGGCATAAATAGTGCGATTGGAGCATCATCCCGGGCATCTCCCTTTTTCGGGTTGTACCAGTCCAGAGAGATTTGTCCACCATCGGGTGTGCGAATTAACTCTCTAAACAAATAGAATTCAAACTTTGTATTGATGAGAAAAACAAATCAACTAACAAACCTTTCATAGGGAAGATCGGGCAACAAACCACGGAGAAAGTTAGAGATAGCTGTCATAAGATGAGTTTCATAACACCAGATCATTGGCCAGTAGGTCTCGTTCATGGTAGTACAGTTGGCTTTGAGAAACCAACGGAATCGACCGTCGGCGCAAAACAAAAGTGGCACCTTTGTCAACAATTACAAATCACAAAATTATATTACCTTTAATGATTCAACCAGAATCTTACCTTGGTAACATTACGCAAGTAATGCAACACATAGATCGTACCAATGAGAATGGCAAAAAATGTGCGTGGGTTGGTTAGGTAAAATGCGATAATTGTATCGACTAGTTTGTTGACAAATTCAAATCCACTCGAGATGAGGTCGACTGGTACGAGGTCAAATGTCTCCATCTTCACTTGAAATGAGATGAACAGCCAATGATTCGTGTAACGACACAATCAACCAAAGTGCATCTTGTGGAGGATGTAATTGAATTTCTTGTTCTCTCTTTGGTTAGTTATCAAGTTGTCACGGGTGATTTATCAGAAGGTGACAAGTAGCAGTGACTATCTTTACCAATGTACCATTTAGTATATAAAAATAATAAATGTATCTTTTATATACTTGCACCGAAGTCATGAGACAAGGATTTTTGTATGATAACAACCAGTTCAGTTAGATCTCGTTAAAAACTTTGAACTTTGAACTTGACAGATTGGAAGTGTTGTGCGTGGGTTTTGTGCGTTTATGTCTTGATGCGCCAAGGATTCTCGGTGAGAAACTATGCACAGCACAGCTGGTTTGACTGTTGTTTTGGTTGCAACTTGCAACTGCACTGCTTTGCACTTCTATATACAAAGTACACCAGAAAGAGGAGCTAGAATAGCTACAGTAGCGCCCCAGGAGCACTGATCCCGCACTACACACCGGGGAGCTGCTAAAAGCATACACAACACAAAGAGC
>WURS02004247.1:0-28882 GCA_011762765.2 Rhinocypha anisoptera
TTCGTAAAAATTCACGAGGTTGTCTGCTTTGAATGGCTATCAAACACCAACTGCACGACGTAGCTTACTCAAAATTATACAGTTGCCCACTGAAAGATTACAGTTGACGGCAGCACTGTTGCGTTTGGAGTAACTGCATGGGAAATTCAAAAAGTCACTGACTTATCTAAGCACCCTCGTATTAAGTGAGCAAAAACGAAGACCAATGAAGGAGTATCAGACAAGGCAGTGGAGGATAGAAAGTTGTTACATGATGAGTGCTGGAGAAGTGGATGGGAGAAATACTAAGAGAGGTGAAAGGACGTTGAAGAGTGTGTTAGGCTAGAAAGAAGAAGGCAAATACATAGATAGATGTTTAGAGTGTATTTATTTCAGGGTAATACTGAGACTTTAGTCTCCTCTTCCACCTTACCCCTTGGGGGATAATGGGTATGTAAAGGGGAAGCAAGAGGCAGAGTGAGGGTGTAGATGATTAAACATGTCAGATATTTCATGGAGAAGGGAGGCAAAAGGTACTTTCTTGAAGGTTAAAGCAGATGTTACTAAATTAAACATAAATGATTTTCAGAACCTTTTGGTTCCGGGAAAAACTCCATTTTATTCAGAGGTTGTCATTAGTGTACAATAGAAAACTTTCTATAACTGGTAAAGTAGTTACTTCATGATTCACTGTAGCACTGGTTCCTTGGTGGGGAGTACATTTCTATACAGAATAGGAGTCCCATGTTTAAATCCAGCTGATGTCACTGGAACTGGATAGCTGGAAATCCAGATTATATGCTACAAACCAGGCAGGGTCATTTTCTGTAAACCAGGTATTCTGGGAAAATACAGCAATCTCTTGGAAGGAGAGGTCCACCTGCACAACTCAATGCTTCCCTTTGGTGGACCAAGTTATGGTACACATGCTGCCCTAGTTTCTCTCCTCTTCATAATACACATTTGCACAAACAGTGATCTTGCATGTTAAAATCCCAGGATATATATCCCAGATAATATATATGGATCATATATTATTTACCCAAAATTACTTACCCTGATTCTTCTCCTTGAAATCATTTGAAGCGTAATCTTCTTCATCTGCAATAGCCACCTCTCGGACCTTGACTGGCCTTGAACCTGATGCCACAACTGGTTAAGAAGAGATGAAAAAGTGTGGGATCAACAAGCAAATCCAGCCAATGGTTTCTAGCCTCCATAAAATTCATAAACAGGACAACACTGATCAAATTTTATTATTAAAATGCTTAATTATTATTCAATAAATCTCTTTTGTCACTGCTTCCACATTCTGTTACCATGAAAGAGCTCAACTTGAGCTTGGGGTATGGGAAAATTTGAGGTAAGGATTATAAAAGATGTTTGATTACATCAATAAAACATAGCCCCTTTAGGTTAGATTATAAGTTAACTAAATATTTAAGTTTTTAAATTTAAAAAATTTAACTATATTCAATAAATTATATATTATTGTTAACTAAATAATCTGAAATTGTGGAATAAGTGCATCCTGGATGGCGAGCTTAACAAGAGATTCTCTACACCCATATTAAGAAAACCTTTGGAGCAATTTAGTCTCCAGCTATGTAGGTTTACTCTTTTGGGACCAATCTCAGTGGAGATCCTCTTGAAGAAACCAAGGAAACTGACACATTTGTAGCCCTCTCATATCATGAACACATCAGAGTCCATGATCAAATATAAGTTATGCCACTGGTTCTACTAAAATTATATTTTCTGTAGTCTTGAAATATATAATGTTACATAAAGAAGAATGCTCTTGTTATTTTTTTAAAAACTAAAATTTACAAAAAGTACACAATTCCAATTTGAATGAGCAGCATGAACAAACAAGATCAGGATCAACGAATGTACCTGTTGGAGGATTCAGATAGTATTTGCAAAGATAATGCAGAAATTAAAGAATTTCATCTAAGATTTACATTGCAATTTTTAAAAGTTAATGATTCAGTTACTTGACAAAAAAATGTAACAAAAAATTAAAATCACATTAGACTCAATCAATTACAAAATTGTTTTACCAAAGATGCCATGTATAACACGAACTTTTCTTAAAAAATATTATCTTATAAATAAATATTACATATATTTAATCAAAACATTATAGACGATTACTATGCGTGGAAAACCTATAATATATATGGGTGACATATTAAAAAGCTTAAGGAAACTGTTTGGTCTTCTCTGTGATAATTTTTCTTCACATTTAATATTGCTTTATGTTCAAAAGGTTTTTATGGCTGCATACACTTAGAAACTGCAATAAAAGTCACGAACGGGTAGTTATCACTCACAACCACTTATTAGATTATTAAAGATCTAATACCTAAAACTATAGTCCAGCTGTGTAGAAATGGTCCTTCTTGGTAAATGGTGGGTGCAGCTAGGACTACCTACTCCCCCTCCTGGCCTTACCTCCCTTTATTTATTCTCTCACTCACACACTGGAGGAAAGGCAAACAGTGTTGCCAGTTTCCACACCAGCGGAGGGAAATCAATATAACATATTGATATTAATAAACTTCTTTATTGGCAAGTTTAACATGGAAATTAACATATAACTCCCCATGTTAACAAACAAACATAAGTGCACAAAACCGAGAGAGAGAACCGAAACAACAAGAGCTGGAAAATAAGATGATGTGGCGCTGGTAGGGGAGGGAGGCACGGTAGGGGAAGGAAGGAGCTAGGAGTGGAGGTAGCCGAGGTCAGAGAGGAGGTGTACAGAAATTTGTGCGCAGGACCATTTCAATGCGCGGAACCATTCCACATGCTTATACTTGGTTTTAGCATCACTTCTTAAAGCAAACTTAGGATTGAAGACTGTGGTTGAATTAAATGATTCTAATTCTACAAAATATTAGGCAAAAATTATAAAAATATTTGTATGTTTATTTTCATAGATATTACTTAAAAACTGTTTGCAATTTTTTTCAAAGTACAAATAGCTTGTCAAATGTGGTGTTTAATAGAATATATATGTTTGTATGCCAATTTATTTTCTAAGTTATGATCACAATGATGATAAAAAAACTGAGAACAGTACTTTTTGTAACATTATAGACACTATGCAAGGTGTTCCACACATGCCATTCATACATATACTAGGATTAGATTACTCCATGTGCACAAATTGAAAAAAACTTACTTCAAATGTAATTAAAATAAAAGGCTGAAGTATACACATACCAGCTTTTGAACTATGAGAATGAGAAGATCCTCTGCCCAAAATGACATTTTGGCACCTTGATGTTGATGGTCCTTGAGGATTGGATGAAGAAATGGAAGGTAAGCAACTATCTTTTGGTTCAGGTTTTGAACCTCTTGTTGAGCCGTAAGAGTCACGTGAATAAAAATGTGACTGTTCTATAGATGAAAGCAATTGGCCATCTAGATATAGCTGCAAGGAAATGTAAATTAATATAATTTTTTTAATGTGTGATATAACAGGTACACCTTATATCATTTCTGAAGATATAATATGGCTTGCATATGAAAACCTAAACATATTTGTAACTTATTGCAGTGTTGTTAAAATAAATTTTAACTACCTCTTTGTCATATACAAAGCCACAGACCACCATGGTTAATTAACAAAAAGTCTGAAAATTTACTGCTTCAATTTAACTTCAATTTAATTTAAGTAACTTTAATTAAGATCCTAGCCTTGTGTCACTAGTATCATTAAAAAAGTTAGCACATTGAATAGGATAAAATCATCATTTAGCAATAAATTCAACTAGGTAATATCCATTCCAAAAAACAGATAAAAGTTAGTCCCAAATGCAGTAATCAAATTAAGTTCATAATTCATAAAAATGTCAATAAGGAAATATTAACCAAAGAATAAAATCAATAATAAATACTCCAAACACATTAATTACAATAAAATGTGCACTAACCTTTCCCGAAAATAAAACTAATGGGTGAAGATGATCAATGGTTAATAGACGATGCCCCCTTTTAAAGGCAATGGGATTTCCTTGAAGTCTGAGTTTTTCTATTCTGGTGAGATTAGAAAGGGGTATCAAAGAAGAATGGTCTCGAAGAAGATTGTTTGACACATCAATTTCTTGTAAACTTGGCATGTTGTCTAATCCTGCAATCAGTAAAAATACTCTGGAAATAATGACTATGTATGTATTTTAAAAATTCCATACACAGAAATAATAGCAAGAATTAGCCATTTAGGACATAAAAATGATACTTATTGAATAATATAAGCCAGAGGACAATCATTATACCTTACACAAAGATGATTTCCTTGTTTGTAATTACTACTGTTTGATACTTGGGTATTAATTTCTTCCCATAAAAGCATAATGGGCTTTAATTTTTTTTTGCTCTGGATTAAGACCTCTCTTATGTTCCAAAGATGCCTTATAACCCTGGATTTTAAAGGAAAACTCAGAAATTCACCTTCCAAAGATAAAGAAGAGATTCTGATACAAAAGGCTAATGAAAAAGGAGCCAAGAACCCCCTGAAATAAGAACATCCCCCCTCTACCCAGGCCTCCTTGTAGGACACACGGGTGAGCAGAACAGAAAATTTGCAGCCTCTTTCCTTATGAGGGACGGGAGTTAAAAGAGGTTTCAGCTCCACCATGGATGATCTGCTTAGCCAATCCCGATACCAGCCAACTCACAAATGGATCAACAAAATATTCCAAAGGTAAAATAAGTGTAGTTTCTCATTTGGACCCAAGGAAAGGAGTGTTGAAGAGGTGTACAAAAAGAACCAAAATTAAGTAAGAGTAGCTAAAAAAAATATTCAAGTGTAGTTAGAGAAACTAAAATGAGATATACAAAAAATGAAATGAGAAAACAATGGGAATGTCCTCCTCAGTTTGAACATATATATGAACACTGTAAGCTCCCTGATGATTAAAAGGTTTCCCTCATTATTAGAGACATTAAAAGGATAATACCCATGCTTAAGAAAATAGGAACCGTACTATAAGTGTGATCACACTTTTATATATGGTATTCTGCAGCATGTGATACTACTGTACAACAGTACAGTTTTTGCATGCAGCAAAATTAATTACTAGAGTCCAACCGGTTAGAAATGGTCCTGAGCAAAAATTTCTGTGCACCCCCTCACTGTTCTCGGCTACCCCCACTCCGGGCTCCTTCCTTCCCCTATCAGCATCATAGTTGCCAGCTCTTGTCATTTTGGTTCTCCCTCTCGTTTGTGTGTGCTTATGTTCGTTTGTTAACATAGGGAGTTATATGTAATTTTCAATGTTAAAAATGCCAATAAAGAAGTTTATTAATATAAATATGTTATCTTAATTTCCCTTCACTGATGTGAGGAAAACTGGCACCACTGTTAGCTTCTCCTCCAGTGTGTGAGTGAGAAAGTAAAGGGGAGGTAAGGCCGGGAGGGGGGTAGGTAGTCCTAGACCCACACACCATTCACCAAGAAGGACCATTTCGACACGGTCCAATTATAATACATTTTTCTGATGCATGAAACAAAAACCTCAAGTGGTCCTCTAAGAAGATCAATTTGATTTTGAGAAGATGATGAGAGAATGATGAATGCATCTCAATGAAAACACTCTGATGCATGAAGGACTCCTGAAATTGATGAATGCAGCATAGGTGATGAGGTAAAAAGAATCTTTAGGGGGATGGAGAATAAATAAGATTTTCAGAAATGAACATGAAGGCAGGAAGATGAGTAGAGTAAAGAGCCAACCAATCCACTGATCTAAATCTGAAGATGATGGACTAGCATGGATATATAAGTGAATAAACAACACAACAAAAAATAAAATGAGATCTAATAAAGGCATTAAACTGGATTAAAAAGAGAATATGAAAGTAAAACCAACGTAGAGGTGCACAGCCAGGTAAGGAAAATAGACGTCAAATACAACAAGGTAAGGACATATATCTAAGTGGACGAATTTTGTTTCTTATGAACCAAAGTTTTCTCAAACAGAAGAGGATAGGAGGAGAAGAAAAGAAGTAGAATGGTCAAAGTGAAGAAGGATTTCTATCAGAGGAAGCAACTATTTACAGAAAATGACACGGGAGCAGTCCGTGAGTACCTCTACATTTCTGTAAATGTGAGATGTATATGATATCAGCCTTGGAGAAAAGAAATTTAGAGGAATGGAAATTTGGTGCTAAAGAAGAATGCTGATAATTAAATGGATAGATCAAATTACCAATAACAGCCAACCAAAAAAGTAGGTCAAGGAAAACATACAAATAATCTTGTCTTTATCATGGCTAAATGAGGATCATGATGTAACCTCTTACATTTAGCCATTTACCAGTCGAGATCACTCCCACCCCATCCACCTGTCTAAACCTGCCAACAATTTATGATCAATAGGTGATGAAAAATGTCAGAATTATAAAATAGAAGTTATAAATAACCTAGCAGATGAAATGTTAGCTTTGATCACACACCAACAAATCTTTAAAATGATATCCCATAATGAGAAGATCCTAAAATAAACTTCAGCTGGCAGCACTCTAACATTTAAAATTTTAAAATAAACTTCAAAAGTGTACAGGTGGCATTCTAACATAAGAGAAGTTTGCAGGAACCTGGGAAATATACATCAACACTGGCCAGGAAGTACAGAAGTATGTCCTCAAAATATGCACATCAATTACTAAATGATTCTGGGGCACGGATGATAATCTAGAATATTGAAAGCATCGGAAATGTGGTGTCACAGAATAATGCTAAATATACAATGACTAGTGAAGAAATTCATTGTTTCACATGAATCACATCAGTAAAATTTTCTAAGAAAAAAGTTTATTATACCAAACCTGGTGTTTCCATTAAAAATTATTGAAGATGTTATTTGAAAACTGATATCCATGGTTGGAATGAAAACTGGTAGCAGGAAGAAACACAGAAAACCATGTGAGGCGTAAGGGTCAAATGAAGAAATCTTTGAGCTTCAAGAAAATTACAGGGGAAGCCTCTGGATGTAACAAATCCTGCAAATAATGAAAGATTGGATATTTGCCTGGCATATGCCGGAAAAGAAGTGTTCTAAGGTTCTCCACTAGGTAATCAGACCCAATTCCCTAAAGATAATGGCAGAGAGAGCCATTTAAACAGCAGAAACTGATTACCATACCTGGTGGAGAACCCAAGACAATATGATGATGATGTCAAAGTAATGCATGACATGTAAGTAAATAAAGAAACCACATTGAACAATCTAGGTTGTTAGTTGGAAAAGAATCTTTGAGTTTGAAGTTATTTTTAAGGAATTCCGTAGAATTAATACACCCATTGATTACCAGAAACTAGGTTTTATATCCACTTATAAGTGTAACTGGAGTCACTAACCCTGGTGAAAATAAAAAATCTTTAAATATCCACAAATATTAACTCAAGAAAGTATTTAGACTTAGTGGATTTCAGTAGTATGCATAAGTGATGGAAAAATAAAAAGGGTTTTAAATATTTTGGGGAAATGCATCTGGTGTATAGTTTCACATTTCTTTGACATATACTTTTTCAAAGCCTGAGTGACTCTAAATTACTTCCTTTTAATGACAGAGCTTAATTAATACATAAAAATAAGAGTTCATGAAATAAGATACAATATTGACTTAAGATGAATAATGCAATGTTTCTATTTCTTACCTGCAACATCTGCCAACTGATTATCGTTAACTAATAAAACTTTCAGCTTTGCACAATTGGCTATATCTGGGATGGATTTCAGACTATTGTAGGAAATATTTAACCATTCAAGGTTCCCTCTGCTATGACTAAGGGGAGATATGTCAGTCAAAAGGTTATGACTTAGATCCAAAAATTTCAATTTTGGTACGTAAAGAAGAGATGATCCCAATTCCTTGATAGCATTATATGGAACTAGCAATTCCTCTAGAAAATCCCAACGGTGCTCAATGTTAACAGACTCATCCTGCGTATTTTGAGGGGCAAAGACCTCTTCTTGAATCAATAAGTCTTTCATATCTTGCAAGTTGCAATGAGTACAATTCAAAGATTTTAACCTATCTCTCAAACACAATACCTTAACCTTTCTCACTAAAACTCCATGTAAATCTAGATAGTGGAGCGACCTAAATTTTTCTAATCGAACTGAAGACACTGGAATCCTATTTCGATTCCACAGGCGAAGACCAGATATTTTTTGAACGAAGTCATGCAAAAACTGCAGGTCGTGAAGGAATTCAACTGATGAGTTGTTCGTATTTATGACTTGGAAGCATGAGGTATTAACATTCTCTACAATGATATCGAATGCATTATTAAGTTTGACTAGGAAGTCAACTGTCAGCGTAAGTTTACAAGAAAAATTTAGCAACCTATCTCCCTTATCACGTAATAATGTTGCCATCTTCACTACATCCTTCATATGCATAGACGTTGCCTGAATGTCGCTTGACTCCATTTTTCCTAAGTAATTTTACCCACATCTATGTCAATGATAATCGAACAATCACATTCCTCCTACATCTGACAAACGAGAAAACAAACACAGTCAATCATTTGTCCACTTCAGGCTTCCCCCTCCCGATGCTCTTTATATTTACGATTTTAAACATAAGAATAACGGTATTGTGTCAGTAGAACCAATACAAGAGTTTCGGAATCTTTTGCGGTCTCGGGACCGCAAAAGATTAAATATGCGATTATGCAAATTAGAAATTGCGTTGTATGATTCTTCGGTTTTCGTCCGGGTAGTGTAATCGTTGAGCACCGACGTTTCGATTGCTAAGTCTACCATCGTTCTCAGGACGAGTCTGAGAACCTCAGATTAGAAATTGTTTGACTTATAAAACTGGAAATTATTTCAAGAACAAATAGTCTTGAAATGAGGTTGTTCAGTGGTAAACATGATTTAATGACAATGAAGCTATTGAGACATTTTGGAATAAGGAAGGGAATTTAGGAAGCAGGGGCATATTCAACGTAAAACTAAATGAGTACTAAATTAAGTGACACAAAGGAGGAAGGAAGGAGCAAAGAGGAAGTGGCTACACATGCAGCCAGTTATATAGTTGTGTAGCTATTTGGTACGTACCATGAGTACCCACTTCCTACTCTAAGCAGTGTGCCAAATGGCCTCACAGCTGTGTCGCTGGCTGCATGTATAGCCACTTCCTCTTGGGATAACACAATATAATGAGTAAAAGGAAATTGTTCAACTAAGAACCATTCCTGCTGGAAAATACAAAATGAAATACTCACGAAGTCATTACTAGTCATGGAAGCTCCACATTTAACACTAAACCTATTTCCTCAAATGGAGTTTTCTTAAATAATCTCTAGGCTCATTTTTCTCCACACTCTCACTCCAGCATATGGATTCGTCTTCCTTTCATTTGAAAGGTGGTTCACCAAGTTTATTTCCAAATACCTTTTGAGGTACACTGCCTAACCTGGCAATATGGTAATTCAATTTTTTTCTCAGCTGCCCTATTCCTTTTATGGAAGCCAAAAGATTTTTAAACAAATAATAATAATAATCCTGAGTAATATGGTAAGTGGTCCTACCTTCAGCATTAGTAATATGTACTGACTTGGCATCAACTAACATTTATTTTCTCATCCCACCTTAAGCTCAGAAAGCCAAATGTACCTTCTCCTGCACCACCCCAATCTTCCCCCACTTGGATAACTTACAAATCCTCAACCCCACCCCTTCCTTCTCCCCCTGCAATGCCTCTTTATTTTCAGACGTTACTTGCTTCAAATGTCATAGCAAGATTGTATTTGATTTGAAATCAACTACTGCTAGATCTGTGTGTGAGAGTACATATATATATTATAAATATATGATATGCCGCTTCCCAATTTGCTGACCAGGTTGGCCTGGTGGGTAGTGCATTCGCCAGCTAACCCAAAGGTTGTGGGTTCAGGTTCCTCCCAAGGCATGGTTGTTGTGTTGTCCAAATGGGTTTTATCTTTGAAATGATGAGGTGCAATATGACTATAGCTGTCGAAACATAAAACATAAATACTACTACTACTTTTCCCAGTACTATTCTTCCTGAAGATGAGTTACATAGTACCACAAATGCAGGTTGTGGAAAAGTAAATTATTCCTTTTTTTATGAACTTCTTTTATTAATTAATTTTCAAAATTATTGCTGCAAAAAAGTTTGAAGTATAAAGAAATTTGACGTCACTTATTTGATAGAACCTTCATTATTCCAGGTAGATATTGTCTTAGATTCTAGTCTAAAAGAAACATCTTAAATGTTTAGTGTCTGTCACTAGTTTTTGTGAAGAGAACTTTGAAATCTTGACGAAAAAAAGTTATTAGTCATACCATGAATCACTGATAGCTGCATAGATGCAGACAATGTATTTTTCAAGCCTATAAGTCTTTTATATTGAAATACCATTTGAATATTTTAAAATAACAATACAGAAGTAAAACAAATGTGAGAAAATTGTTTATTTAAGGAAAATAAATATAGTGAAAGTAATTATTAAGCAGGTCATAATCTGTTAAAAACACTATTCACATATAATCCTAAGGTACAGTGTAAGTCATGCTAGAAATTATCAGCCTCACTATGGTTTGAGGATTACCGAAAACAAGCTCAAATGTCAATTCTTATGCAAAACTCAATATGAACACATCCACTACCACATTCATTGAACATAATTGAAATTTTCAGCAATAATTGCCAGAGGGAATAATCCATTCAGTACAAAAGGACACGACCAGCATGTGAAATTGAATGAATCCTATGCTGATGAGAATGTCATAGACAATGTGTTACTTTAAATCGGAGTGCTCTAATCATGAATCCATGTCATTTACTAGTTACTATAATCTTCACTCTAATGGTGTGTAATGAATTACTGAAATGAATGTATTACAATATTCACACATCACTTGCAAAAAGTTAAGAAAATGGCTACATAAAATTGATAATTTGTTTGCAATATTACCACCAATATGAGTATATCATATACAAACCATTTAACCCTCTTATTTTATTGAGCCAATGTATTCCATTTTGTACCTGGTGCTAAAAACACAAATGGCAGGTATATCAATTCTTTCAAAGACAACCACAGTATCCAATCCTAGCAGTGATTTAGTAAGTGAGAAGAGAGCACACCTAGTACCGAGCCCAACAACATGGGAAAATTCACACATCGGGGTAGGGAGGACTAGTTCCTTTCCCTGTGCCACCAGTGACTTCCCAGGGAGATCTGGTATCTAGAAAATCTATAAGCCTTGGTCATAGCTGGAGGTATCCAGAGGCATCACCAGGACTTGAACCCAGGTCCTCCATTCAGTATCCAAGTGCTGTGACCCCTGGGCTATCACAATCCTCCTTTCAAATTAAAAAAAGAAACTACTTTTTTCCAGATAATTTGCTTCCATGGGTTTTGACTGGGACCTAGGTTTTGACTACAAAGTCATCATTAGGTATGAGCTCAATCAACCAAAGACATTATCACCTGATGACAACTTGGTAGCCAAAACCTAGGCCATGGAAGAAAATGTATGTGAAATAATGTGTTTCTGTTTTAGTATAAATTATTTCCACTAACTGATGCCTGAAAATACTGAATCCCCTTTCATAGATAATAAATATAAACCAATTATAAATTTTGTACATCACAAAGAACTTACGAGCACTTGAAAGAGGATGGTTCAAACACAATTAGGGGTTTCTCACATTGTTCTTTCACATTCATCTTAGTATCTCGGTGACACTATTCACCAGCATGGATAAATTTCAGTGGCACAAAGAGGGTTAAAGGAACACATACTATTCAATGAACTTTAACCAGTTCCCAGGACGATGAACATATGACAGCACAGCATAATATGTATATCTAATTAATGTCTAAAGAACTTTGTAAAATCTTTGAGTTTTTATGCAATGCATGTATAAAAATTACAAACCTTAATCCCAAGGCCTACACATCTACTGAAAATGAGGAGGTAAAAGTGTAAAACATCAGCCTCAAATCACAGCAAAGTTACAGGTTGGCACAAACTATAACAGCAATGAGAAATATTTAATGCCGATATGCTGTGTGCAATTGTGAAACATACTTCTTAACAATAAAAAGAAAGACGGTGATTTTTTCTTGTTTTCCTTGAAAAAAAAAGCAAATAATTTCCCTTAAATCTCCAAAATCCTTTACCACTAAATTCTGATTGTAAGAAACCTTACAAGTGACCTTAAATTTTTCAAAACATGATCACTCTGTAGCATCATCACGGGACACTGAAAAAGGCTCAGAAAGTTCCTCTGCTCCACAATCAATTATCACAACATCTTTATCAGGACGATCTCGGCTATCCGTAGCAGTCTTCTCCATTTTTCTAACCACATCCTGTAACAAACAATAGAAATAATCACTCCTCAAGAAGTTAAAATGAAAAAATTGAAGACACAAAACATGAATGGGATAATAATCCACTTACAGCCAAAGCTCAATCACTTGATTAGACCAACTTACTTCAACAAGTTTGTTGAAAACAGAAGAAAAGTGAACAGAGCAACTCCACATGGAAAGGCTTTTTATTTCATCACATTAATTTTTGTTGTGGTGTAACATCTTCAGCTGATCAATACACAGGAAAATTTCCCATTTATATGCAGAGGGGAAGGGGAGAGGAGGAGTGTCTGTTGGTTGCTTGGATAGGAGGGAATTGGGATGGTTGTGGGAGGACGGGGTGGTGAAAGGGTCATACCAGTATCCAGTTAATCCACATGTGGCTGGTGGTGTTAAATGGTGGATGTTTTACACCATCCTCATATACCACACACTACTGCCCCCTGCAGGAGGTTCCAGTTTGAGGGGAGGTTGCACTTGGGAAAGAGGACATGGGGATTTGAAATAATATGGAATTGGAGAGAGACGAAATGTTCCAACCGCTGACCTTAAACGGCAACCATGTGTCGTATAGGTTAACTCTTAATTCCTCCAAAGATGTATATAATCTAGGTGTCCCTTCTTTTAGAAACATTATATTTCTCTTTAAGTCCCTTTAATGTGCAATATCCAAAAGATAAAGGCAAAGAGAAAAGGAAAATAGAGAAGGGGGAAAAAATAAGCAATAACAATGGATTTTTAAAATTCTCTCACCAAAAAAATTATTACCAGCAAATCAGAGGAAGATTTATTTACTATTATTATTTTTGTGCAATAACTATAATAAGTTTAAAAATAACATTAATTTACACTCCCTCAATGTTCAGCCTGTTGCAAATTGTACAGTATTTATCATTAGTTAGTTATTTGAACCTCAAGGAACATTTTAAAAAATTCTAACCAACAAAAACTAAATTTGAACAATGAAGTATACATATCATCTTCGGCTCTACTATGTGGACTCCTTCATGACAAAAGATCAAACAATGGCAAGGTTGAGGAGAATTACCCTCACCTACCCTCCCTTCAGTCATTGCCTAATATGTATTATAACTCTTTCCTCCTGCTCTCGTGACAGCAACCCCTACTCCCACTTAATGTAATTTTTTATGCACATTTATGTCATCTAATCTTAATTATGTACATTTAAATTTTCACCTATACTATTATGTTCAACTCAAAAAATCGCCCCTGCATCTACCCATTTTGAAATTATAGGCTGTGTTTTAAATGCACAGGACACATGACAATGATTTTCATATGGTGAAGCATGCATAGGGCTACCAATGAAAAGTGAAAATTATACCAAGTTGTCTTATATTTCAATATTTGTTCGAATTAACCAAAATGAAATTCCAATTACACATGATTTTTTAACAATGTGTACATACAAAATGCTAACGAACAAACAAAATATTAGAGGTAAAGATGATTTCAAATTATCAAAGTTCCACTGTCCTCTTATCAGTCTAATTGTTTACATGCTGCACATTATTATGGACTCTTTATGTGTCACTACGATATCTCAGGCAGTGGGTGGCATATTCTTCAAACATAAAACAGACCTGGGAACACAAACATGTTCAGAATTGTGTATAATACTAAACTTCCTCTTAAATGACAGAATATAATTACTTCTTCAAAACAGTGTACCTGTTAATTTATTTCCAGCTGCTTCAATTGGATGAAAGTTCTTTGTCGTCATCCTCATCATCCCAGATGAGAATATCCCTCCATAATATTGGCGCTTTGTTTTTTTAACTCTTCTTGATGATTTCTTCTGAATGAGAGCCCAAGGATCCACTTATAGTGTTGCTCTTAGGAGTGTCTTTGGATATTTCCAGTATTTGTAAGGGTATGCATTATGTATGCCATTCATTCAGAGTAGTCTACGGAGGTGGTTCTTGAATGTCTTGGGTACAGACATGCCCAGTAGCTAAGCACAGATGTTAATTCTGGGATTTCTTTCAGGGCAGTGTGGGGATGGGCCTTTTCTTCTTTCACTAGGTGGCCATGAGCTATCCAACAACAGGATCGCCCTTTTTCTTAGAGTGCTCCAGTTTGCATGACCCTCTGGAATTTGTTCTGTGGACATTCAAGTTTGTCCCATAATCCGATGACAATTACAGTGGAGAGCTCGCACTTGGGGAAAGTTTCTTTCTTTCTGTACTTTTAAAAAAAGTTGAAAGGTGGCTGCTTGATACCATCAGCTGTAATTGGTAATAATACTGAGCTGCGGAGTTATCTGCACCTGTTCTTTTAATCAACACACTCAAATCATTATTGGTAAGCACCATAGTTCTCCTTCACATGTCAAAAAATTTGGGAATTTTATCTGAATTCCCAATTTGAAAAGAGGAAAATTATGCTCTCAAATCCAATAAATCACACACCAATGAAACACAACGATTGCATTACAGTAGTCACATGAAAGGTTCTGTGATGACGTTGTTCCTCTCCGAAGACTAATTCCATTCATTCTCACAAAATAGACTGCCCATCCTAGGCTTGTTTAAGTAAACAGTTATAAATTATTGCTATGTAAAATAACAAGAATTTCTTATTTAATTAGTTTGGCCTATTTAAAATCGGATGGACTGAGAAGTTCCCACATGTGATGAAATTTTAGGACCTCATCGGTCTGTTAAACTTTAGGTTCATGGAAGAGTACATAGTATTAAAAGAATGTTCTCTCTAATTTAATGTTTCTCTTCAACTTAATTGTACAAAATGAAAAATGTGTTAGATGTGAAGGCTGCATTCTACCAGGTATTTCACTGTGTTTGTTGTGTTAGCTATTTTTTTAATAGCAATAATAATGCAAAAGTACTCTCTGCATACTGTGATGTGCGTTATATCTAATTCAATAGCATTGTAAATTGATCTAGGCAAATAACGTATTATTAGTAAAAAAAATTAAATTATTATTGCTATCATAAACAAATAGCCGTTATCAAGTTTGGACAGATAATTTCAAAAACTGATATCAAAATCAAACTTAACTACCTGGCTATTTTACCTGACTTGCATATTTATTCATGAGTGCAAGAAATTACCTTGTCAACGACAAAGCGCTGTATAAATTAAGATATATCTGTAATGCAATCAATTTCGCGTAAGGATTGGAAATAACTACCCTTTAAAAATTCAGGTCACTTTATGTTGAAGAGTGATCATTCTATCGTAACAAATTTGCGGATATTGGACGATGCAAAAGACGATTACCACAAATATCAATAGACAGGAAACATTCTGAAAACAGGCTGTTCGCCTTTCTCTAAATGTAACGTGGCGTAACACTTCTTGACAGCGGTTGGAATCATCTACCTGATCCTCAAAAACCATTTATTGGTGATTACTTCTTCCGAAACTGATTTACTCGTTCGAAACACGGACACTTACATAAGCCAGCAACTCAAAAAACTGCAAGTTTGTTTGGCAACACAAATTGTTGTTGCTAGCCTTCAATTACTTACCATTCCCTTAATCACTTTCCCAAAGACGACGTGTCTCCCATCCAGCCATGGGGTTTGTTTGACTGTAATGAAAAACTGAGATCCATTGGTGTCTTTTCCAGCATTGGCCATGGAAAGCCAACCGGCACCGTAATGCTTCAATTTGAAATTTTCGTCTGCAAAACGTTCTCCATAAATACTCCTGCCTGAAATACAATTATATACGATCATCGTTGCATCCATCCACCAATATAAATGACTAAATAATAAAACCTTTACCTCCAGTTCCATCGCCTTTTGTAAAGTCTCCTCCTTGAATCATGAAATCTTTAATGATTCTATGAAACTTGCTGCCTTTGTATCCTTCACCCTCAGGTTTCTTGGCCAGTTCAATGAAATTCTGTACAGTTTTTGGAACTGTTTTACCGAAGAGACCGATTTCTATTTTACCAATATTCTCATCCCCAATTTTAATGTCGAACCAAACCTGCATGATATACGAAAAAAAGTTTATTGAAAGCAAAATTTTTCAACAAATGTAAACAACCATGAATAAGAAATATAATTAACCTTGTCCGTAACTTTTGGACCTTTTTTCGCCTTGTCTTCCGAACTGACAAAGACAAGTCCCACTACAAAAAGTAGCACTATGGACGAAAAAATTAGACAAAACGGCGACTTAGCCATATTTTTCCCTTTCTGAACTATCTTACTAAATAATAAGGTCTCACGCATAAAAAATCATTCACTACTGCTACTGACAACACTTCACCGGTCAGCACGTTTATATATTCGCGTTCTCATCCTTGTGATGCTGAAAAAAGTCATGCGTGTTATTTCCTGATTGGTGGAATCGCAAGAAAACCAACATTCAATCGTAGAACTGGTAGAGATCGTAGATGTTGTACCATTGGTACCAACATAATACCTAATCAAGCAAATATTAAAATAATTTTATTTGTTGAAATTGGCGAAGTAAGACAATCTTCAGTATCCTGTGAAAATTTTTAACCTTATTATCAGTATTCAATCATAACGTTAGGATCTCACAAATTTCGTTTTCAGTGGAACCTAGGAACAATTCATGGGGACACTTATTACAATTGCATTTCCATAGGGAGAAATTTAATTTAGGATTGTGACATTATAATTATCACTACATGCTTTAAAAAAACAGTTTTTGGTACCATTTTCTGGTCAATTAAATGGGATTTTGTTCATGGAACTAGGCTTGTTTTATGTTTAACTGTATTCGTTTCCGTCAATATCTCAGCATTTCGCAACATTTTTGGGAGTACAAACTTTCTTTAGTTTGAATTATTTAAACCCCTCTATTTAATTTATCCGTGCAGAGGATACATAGTTCACATTTAGGGCTACGTTTCTTGACCAAAATGATCCCTCTTAAGATTAAACACAGTCAACGACACGTCAAAATACCAGGAGTACCTAAACTTGTGTAAAATTGTAATACTACTATTATGTAAAACTATATAAATATCAATATTTTGTCTTCTAATGCTTTCTATAACGGACAGTTAATTACTTTGGTCCTACTAAACAAAAACATTACTTTATATAAAAATCTAACGGCGCTGACCGATGGCAGCTCTGAAAACGTCGATACCTTTTATCTGTCAGCTGTTTATGGATTGCGCCGGCATGCTGTAAATCGAAGGCAGCCTAAAACTTGAATTGTTTTCAATATTATTTAACTTGTGAAAAATGAATGGCTTTATTTCGTTTTCTAGGGTTGTAAGCAGAATTCGGTGCCTTGGTAAATAACTGCCTTGTTGTATTACGCTTTCATCTCTTTGCGAGAGAATTAATTAACATAAAAGGCAAATTCTTTCAGGGAAGAGATATTATTTGTCCGAGGCTTACAAATGTCAAGACGCGTGGACACAGCGATTAAATTCACCTATATTGAAAAAAATAAAACTAGGTATTCATTGTTTATAAATGGATAAAGTTAAATTGCACTTTTCACGCTATTTATACTTTTACCTCTTGCAGATGAAATGTACCGCGAATTGGACCAAACATTTGAAACTAAAGGAAAGGCGACCGCTGTCGATGTAGATATAGTAAGCAAATACTTTGAAATCCTTTATATTGGTTGAAGTTATACTGGTCTCGATGTAAACACCAATAACCTTTCTTTTGTGTAGTTTTCAAACTGTGTGGTCGACGAAAATTATGCTGATGAATTGGAAGATGTTATTCATAGATTTCGAATGTGTCCAAGTACTACAGACATATTACCTTCCACTCCACATGCAGTCATTCGATCATTTATTGAAATGGGAAAATTCGAAACATTGATGAGAATTCTAAATGATCGACTTAATTATGGAATTTTTCCTGATTACTATTGCTCAAATCTGTTGATAGATACATTATTAAAACTGGAGCAATATAGAGGTTGGTTGTTATTCATTACAAATTTTTAAGTAATTGGCATTTTTAAACGATACTTAGCACCCTATTTTCAGACGCTGCTAGAGTGGCCACGTTTCAAATGCTTCAAGAAGACTGGAACCATCCCATAACATCCTGTTTTGGCTTATATGCATGCCACATGTACTTAAAACACAAAGAAGCTGAACTTTGGGAACCTGAAACAGGCGAAGATGAACCAGAAGAAGAGGTAATTTAGCTTTGGTTAAAGAACAAGTACAAATTCATTTATTGAACACAAATTAATTTTATCTTATGGAGCCAGCATACATGTCAGCAGCTTACAAGAAGGGTGGGCGTGAGCTTAACGTTTTACAGAGCTTACAGTGAAAGGAGATGTAATGAACTAGAAACCTATCATTCAGAAATAATGTATGGGGCACCTTCCCCACTGATGTACATGGGGGCGATTAATAAAATTTGACTTGTAATTTCTTGGAATTTATAAAATAAGCAAATTTAAGGAAAAACTAAATCTTGCTTTAAAAAGTCTTGTATATGTTTCAGAATTTTGCAGAAACATATTTGTAAGACTTGATGCGTCATATTTACTGCTCTCGTAATGAAATCCTGAATTATATCGAATGAATATTGTTTTTGTGTACATAAAGTGGTGCTATGGTTTTAGAAAAAGGACAGGCCAGTTACAGTTAGAGAAGTATAAATTGAGTTATTGTTTCTGTAACATCTCCATTAGTATCTATTTTGAGTGTGAATTCAATGGAACCCGTTATAAAAGCATAATTTTTGGGAGTTATCAGTTTGAAAATTTTATTTGTATGCACCCTACAATCTACTGTTAACCACCCATCCATTCCTTAGTAGTTTTCTACTCCAATGTTTTCCTCCACATGTTTCTCACTAGCTTAGGATTCTAGTTCTCACCTTAAATGCTCCTTTCAGTCATCTTCTTTAGCTTTTCCATGATTTCAGGGGTCACTATTCCTAATTCTATGCTCCTTCCCGTCCTCTATATCAACCTACAATCAGTCCTTAGTATCAACTCTATATCCTCTATCCTGTCCACCAAACCACAGGCATTCTGTCTACTAAATGACCGTTAAGGTTCAGCCTCTAGGGTATTTAGAAGACTTATACCTCAGGATATGTCCCATTAGACTCTCTTCTCAAGTTTTTCTTTTCAATGGCTCATAGGAGTACAACTCCATTGTTTGATTGGTCTATCCAGTTAATTTTTAACATTATTTTGCATCACTACATTCCATTGCTTCCAATCTTCTTTTTTCCTACACTGAGTAGTAGTAGTATTTTTATTTATAGGGTGCTTCGTGGCTAAGGTCATTTTGCACCTCTTCGTATCATAGAAAAAACCCATTTGAACAGACAACATCCATGCCCCAGATTGGATTCGAACCTGCAACCTTTGGGTTAGCCGGCAAGCACACTACCCACCAGGCTAACCCGGTCAGATTCCTACACTAATATGGTCAATGTCTCACATCTATATTCAAGTATGGTCCACATGGATTCTTGGTTCGGTTCGAGTATACAACATGGGCGTGTGACGTGAAGAAACACCCTGTACAGCAGGTGTCTTCAGGCTGGATTGTAGTGGAGATGGCAGCTAATACTACCATTTCTATGTGGCCCCGGAGATCACTGCTCAACTGCTGCCCTGCAATTGACTGATGAGACTGGGGATGGTGGAATAAAGTTACTTGAGTTTTGAGTTGGGGGTTGGAAAACTCTTCGCATATAGTATAGTGGACCAAACATTATCATCCCAGGATGTATACACAAATAAAACCCAAAAATCAAGGAGTCTCATAAACTGTACTTTGATACAGATATGAGACATACGAGTAGGCCATTTCATTGTAGCCAAAAAGAAGATTGAAAGCAGTGGAATGTAGTGCTGCAAAATAATGTTAAAAATTAAATTTTCCAGTAAAGTTATTAACTGTTCTTCTGAAGGAATTCCTCCTTTGCCTGGGAAATTCTGTTTATTAGGTATACGCTAGCTCCTTCCATCATCCCAGTGACTTTGTTATGTAAATAGCTAAATATTTCTACCTGCCTCATTGTGTTCTTTCCTAGTTTTTAATTACAATCATATTTCTTATTTTAGCTGCATGTCATTACTTTAATTTTAATCTTGTATAATTTCACATTGTACATATGTATTTCCTAATTTCCCTTCTTCATGTAGGTTAATACCCTAGTTAGATCTAAATCTCTGCCAGTATTGCAATGTCTGCAGAAAACTTCACCAAAATCACTTCTCCTTTTACTCTATCACCCTTCAGAATATTCTTTTTTGTTTGTCTTATTCTTTATGTAAACATTGAAGATCAATGGTAATAGTGTGCAACTTTCTTTGCTAGACGTTTTGCTGTGGTTTTCTATTTTTCCACAGTGCTCATTGGAACTCCATTTGCCATTCAGTTAGCTTAAATTTACATAGATCCCAGGGTTTCTACATCGGTTTTTTTAATTTTAAAAATGTTGTACTTATTTTATATACTATTTTGCCAATCGTTCTTTTATAGGTATTGGTACGAGTGAAATACATAAGGAACCCATTTTTTGATGATCACTTTGATTTGAAACAGACAAATCATTTAATTGGAAAGACATTAATCATTCTAAGCAGGGCATTGCCAGAGAATGACTCAATCAGAAAAACTTACGAGCTTGTGGGATGGACATTATATGAGAAATGGGACAAAGTAAAAGACATTCTGGAAAAATTAAAATCATCCAATGAAGAGGAGTATGTTTTATCGGAAGGGGTATGTTAAGTTGATCTCTATAAACATATCTTTTCCATTTATAGCCATAATATATTAAGCAATGACTAAAGGACTATCTACCATAACTATTTTCTAGCGGTATATGTTTTTTATGATAAGACTTGATTGATTGTCTCATGTATCAGTACTGTTATGTCATTATGTTGCGTTTGCTATCCAGAAAATGGAAATTATTTATTTAACAGATAGTCTTTATGAAATCATATTTGGCAAGTACCATTTTTAATCTTAATGTCATCCTTCTTACTTTTAAAACTTACAATTCTGCATTATATCAAAGTCAAATAGGAATGTAAAAGAAGGAATATAAAAAATCCTCAAATAGGATGGGAAGAACCTTGAAAAACATAATGGAAAGTGATTACAAAAAGAATTTAGAAATCATGGTTAAGAAAATAAATGTTTAGGAAGATGGTAAAAGAAGGAAGTGAGCATCTAAACATTTTGAGGGAAAGAGAAGGGGGAGTAAAAGGGTTTAGAATCACAAAATGAGGCAACATGGGGGCATTGGCACTCAGTGGAAATGATTCATCAAACAGACAAATGAACAAACTTGTTTTAACGCTATAAAGTCATGTGAGATATTTAAAAATTTAGAGATTTGAAAAGTGGAAATTGAAAAGTGTCCTCATTTATTTGAAAATTTGTTTTGTTTCACAATTTCATTTTGTTCTATCCAATTTTTGCCTTAACACAGTCATCATGTAGGTAGTTGACTCTGTGAAATCGAAGCTTGGGTAGTGTCAAATAAAATTGTGGAAAGAAATAAAGCTTGTTCATCTATCTTTTAAAATGCAGCAAAGGAAGCACGATGGATTGAATGGTGCAAACACACAGTAAATTTACAGATGCAGGCATAAATTGACCTCCTATTTATCATTTGTGGTGGAAAAGTTTGGCCTGAAGATTGTTAGTATCATTTTAGTTCCTATATAAAGAAAAAATCTGGATTTGATTCAACCAGAGAAGATATTCTTAGGAGTCATCAAACTGTAGGAAAATGTACTTACAAGTTAAATCTGATATGGACAGTGGCAGTAGATAGAATATTAACACCACCAGGATATTTTCATTAACCCTTAGATTTTTGAAAGGCATTTGCAAATAATAATGTCACCAGCCAGGTTAGGCTGGGGGTAGTGCATTTGCCAGCTAACCCAAAGGTTGTGGGTTAGAGTCCTGCCCAGGCCATGGGTGTTGCATTTGCCCATTAGGGATTTTTCTATGATTTGAAGAGGTCCAAAATGATTAGCTGTCGAAGCACCTTATAAACAAATACTACTACTACTGTCACAAATTATAATGTCCAAAGTCAATGGAAGTTTTTCAATGTTCAGGAGAAGAATGGAGGCACATCATTCTCTCTCTTCACGGCTCATTCAAAACTTGTGCATGACTCAAGCATTACAATTAAAGGCAGTGGGCAGAGAATCAATAAGGGCAGTGTATCGTACCCTAGAAAGTTCACTGCCCATTTTTGTGCATGTCATTGAATATTTGCAAAATGATAGGAGAGGAATGAGAAGGGCTTATCTTAAAGAGTGGATGCAATTTCCAAGTTAACATATGGTCAATCATTAGTGAGCCAAGAACTGTAGGTATTTCTGATTATCTTACAGTTTCAATTTGGGAGTTAAGGGACAAAAAGTTGATAGTTATACCTCTGCTAAGCATAAACTGGCTAACAAAGATATTTTTTGCTGTTTTTAAGTTTCGGTTAATGAATTTGGAAGTCGGCTAACAAAAGTTTTGGTAGATGCACAAACTAATATAACATGGCTGTGTAGGAAGTCAAATTTTTTAACCTCTTGTGAGATCTCAGCCTTTGATGAGTTTTTGCTCTTTTACAGTGTGATTTTTACTATTTTATAACATTTATCTTTAAATTTTGGCCAGCATCCAGGACAATTTTCTGTATAGACCTTAGGAAAATTACATTTCTTCTAACAAAGATTTTGGGTAACAGATGTGATTCCAGAATAAATTATCTGAGGTATCACTGTACAAGAAAAGCAAGGTAATTAATTTTTTTAAAAGTAAATTACGTAGACTTAAAAATACAAGAGGCTTATCTATGTAGAATGTGCCATATGAATTATTAAAAAAAAACTTGGTTCTCGAGAAAATAAATTGCTCACAATCAAGGCAGGTAAGAAGTAGAGAATGAAGAAGACACAAGGCATAGTATTCTCTCAACTTATGAAGAACTATAAAAATGGTAAATAATGATAAATACCACATTTTATGTGTAGATATACATATATAATAAACTACTATATTTACCTACATGGTACATATTCATGGTATTGCATAAATTCATAGGTAATTACTCAATTTTTATAGGAAATAGTTTCCGGCGTGACTTCGTGGAACTGCTTCATGATTAAATAAGACACAAACTTTGAAATTCCACATAAAATTCCACAAATTTTTATGTGGAATTTCAAAGTTTGTGTCTCATTTAATCTTTAAGCTTAAGAGTTGGCACACCTATTGATAAAGAATTTGTAATCAAGATAATGCTATAGTTTGATGCCAATAAGTATCTCTATTGTGGTTGTACAGAGGTTTAATGTTACCGGTTTCCGCCGGAAGGCGAAAAAAGGACACTTTATATGTTTATGCCCGAATAACATTCCAAAGAAAAGTCGATTAAAATTTTTTGTCTTATGTCACATAATGCTGCATAATACAAGCTAAAATTTGGTATGAAATACGCAGATAGTGATTGGACCGTTTTCTTGTAACTGAAGTTTTATCACGAGTATCAATGATATACCTAAATAGTATGGTTGGGAATGGCGGCCTGGTGATGGTTCACCCCCTGTCACAAGTCCATGCTGCGGCTTGCAGGGTATTACGTAGACAGTCAGTCAGTCAGTTACCGTCTACGGCTACGTAACGCCCTGCAAGCCGCCGCAAGGGCGTGTGGCAGAGGGTGAGTGAGCCACCGCCAGGCATGCAATCCCATGTGCATGTATTAGATATAATTCACATTGAGAGCAACTACTAATATGCAAAAATTTCAATAACAAAAGAAGATATGTCTTGCGGGGAAAAAACAGTTAATATTTAATAACAAACATGCTTGTGCTGATATTTATTTTGGTCTCTAATTGTCCGTGGAAAAAATGACATTTTATATTCATCTGTTCGACAGCCTATATCTCTTATTTTATGTACGTGATCTGATCTACCGTAGTATGTCGGGCCACGTAATATATTTTTAAATTCTTCGCTTAAGTGATCTTCCTGAAATCTGCATAATAAATTTAACCTGTACTTCAATCCTCGCTCTGCAAGTGGTTCCCGACCTAATTCTCCAATAATCTTGTTAAACTGCTATATTTGGTAGTAACAACCCTTCACAACTCTAGCTGCTATACGTTTCACTCGGTCTAACTCCAAAACCAGTCCTGGATCATGAGGGTCCTTCACACTTGACGCGTATTCCAGATGAGGCCTGGCTATTGAAAAGTAACTGCGTTTCTTTATCGTCTTATTACATTTTTCCTAGTACCCGTCTTATGAATCCTAACTTCTTATTTGCCATTCCACAAATCTCCCGAACATGTTTTCACCGCGACTCTTCTTTCGTTATCGTGACACCTAAATATTTCCTATACTCTACGTTAGTAAAATTTGTTTCGTTAAACTCTGTAAAAGTTTTCGGGTGTAGTGGACTTCCTCCAAAAGCTCATCGTCACGCACTTTTTCAAATTTAATTCTAAATCCCATACCTCACATCATATTAGAATCGCATTCAGGTCCTTCGACAATGAGTCCCTATCTCCTATATTGGATGTATCTTTGTAAAATACTGCGTCATCCGCAAAGAGACGAAGTTTACTGTTGACCAAAGTATTAATATCGTTAACGTATAGAAGAAATAATAAGGGACTGATAACACTTCCTTGGGGCACACCAGACGAGGCACTTAAGGCCGGTTCACATTGAACGTAGGAACATAACGTAAGAACTTAACTAAAGAAATTAAGAGTTAAGCATATGCATGGAAACGAGACCGTTCACAATACGCTTTAAAATGAACTTAATAACTTAACTTAACGCGAATGATCACCTATGTTCATTTTTACGTTATGTCCTTAAGTTATGTTCTTATGTTCAATATGAACCGGCTTTATCTCTTTCGGACGCCGATGGCTACTCCCCTGACTACGCGCCCGCCCCTGCACCAACCCGTCCCCCAGTATGCCTTTTCTCTTTATTGCAGGTGCGTCTTTCTCGAATGACCGTTGGCAGAGGGACTTGCACTCTTCTGTCCTCCATTCCTCATCCTCTCTCTCTCTCTCATCCCTCCGTGGTCTCTCCCTCTCCCTCCCTCTCTCTCTCTCTCCGTTGTTGCCGCGAACGGAAGCTCTCCCCCACTGACGGACTCTCGGTAAGGACTCTCCTCGTGAAACAAACGGCATTGAATCCCCCCGGCCGCGAAAGAAGGAAAAAAAACAAGAGAGAGAAGACGAGAGTTCGCCGCCATTCTTTTTTTTCTTTATCTCGCTCGGGCGTCGTTGCTTCTTTTTTTGGGATCCTTGGCGGGCTTGGCAACCCACCGTCCTTGGTGTAGAAGGCCCACGGATGGTGTCCGCTCCCTGTCTGCCAACGGGCGCGTGCGGGAGTCAGTTGCAACCTCCCAGAATGAGAGAAGAAAAAAAGAACACTCGCGCAAGGCGACCACGGTTTACTCCGGACCTTTTTTTTCACTCGCGTTTCATCACTCGCAGGTGCGACCGTGACTTGATTCCTGTAGTTTCCTCTAAGACGAATTTGTCCTTTTTCCTATCGGAAGACAAGTAGATATCTTGTCTAATCCTTCATTTGAACTTATTTATTTTACAGTAGGTAATTAGGAATTATACACAGTGAATGATTTCAAATGTCCCTGGAAGGCCCCATTTCTATTGTAATCACTGTTTAAGAGAAATAAAATTATTTCATTTTCGCTGATTATTTTGTGTTTCATTAAGACTCATTCATAACTTGTAGTACTATTGAAGTCTTCTCCCTGCAACCTCTATCAGAACCCAGAAAGAAAATGATTTGTTATTAAATTATTTTCCTTCATATTAGCAATGAAATATGCTCGAGTGAAATTCGATGAGCACCAAGATTCTGGATCAGATGCTTACCAAGCAACACGACAATAATTATACAGGACAGATGATTGAAATATGTGAAATACCTCACGATTGATAATATTGTCAATCTATCACTTCAACACCTCGGAAGATCATTTTCATACGCACTCCTCGCCATGTATTCAGTACTCATGAACAAAAAAGGATTTTTAAACCAGTCAACCACCGAGCATGATAACATATATTTCAAGTTCTCACGGAGCATTGTCAACTCGTAGTTATCTTTCACAGTTTCCAAATTTACATTAAAAGGGCTTAAGGGCATTGAACATAACTTAGGCCCTAAATCTTTTATCGTTCGCAATGGCCTATGTATACTAAGTTCAACCAATGAGATAACGTCATTCATTTTCTAAATTGACAAATGAGAATGTTTCAACTTACCCTTGTTTTGTCTGTTGACAGACACTGACGGAAATAATTGCGGTGAAGCTTGGAGTTGAGTTGTGAAAGTAATTTTCATTTTTCACTAAACCAATTATCACGGACTCCATGTTTTGTTTCAGGTTTGTTTTTGTTGGTACTTCACTATCTGGCCACTGCTGGAGCTAGTGTGAACGCAACGAACGCTTGTGGTTTGATAACTTAAGATCTCACTATCCGTCGTGATTGGGCAACTTAAGGACATAACTTGAAAGATGAACATGGGCCATCACTCGCGTTATATTAAGTTCTTAAGTCATGTTAAGGCGTATTGTGACAATCTCGTTCCCACGCATATGCTCAACTCTTAATTTCTTTAGTTAAGCTCTCACATTATGTTCATATGTTCAATGTGAACCGGCCTTCACTGTACATTCTTTCATTGTGTAAGTTCTACATGTCGATTACTGAGGCATTACAGCTTAATTAAAAATTGATTTGTAAGGGTTCTTAATAGGGAAGAACCCTAGAGGTGGGTCTAGGATAGCGTACGAGAAACAGAAGAATAGAGAACGGTAGATACAGGAACTATGAAGGTATGAAGAGTTTTGTCAAGTAACAGAATATATTGGTGAGATTCCACAAACCATTCTTCGGCATGAAGGCTGACCAACCAGGAATTATTTTCTCAGACAAATACCTCAATGATAAGATATCGATGGGATTACATAATTTAGGTGGCTCTCCGCGTCCTGCCGCGCCTTCTATCATCGCGTCGGAGACATTGAATTTATAACTCTATAAGGGGATGCCTCCTCTTCCGGTGATCAAACTGAATATTGGTTTGCACCGGCTTGGATGACAGGCACTCTCCATTCTTCTCTACTCTCCGCTTTCGTTTTCATTTCTTTGCGAGTTCTCATCCCGCAACCTTTATAATTTCCTCTATAAACTGCAGTCTTGGTCTTCCACCGAGTCTTTTGTCATCCATATACGTCCCTCAAGTATTGTCTCAAGATTCCTTGATGTCTCACAAAACATGTCCTATAAGCTGTACTCTTCCGTTTACGATGGATTTCCACAAGCTTGATTCCTCCTTCGTTTTGGTTTAGTATTCCTTCATTGGAAATCCTATCTGTTCACTCGGTTTTCAGCTTACGTCCATAGCACCACATCTCGAACGCATATAAAGGAATACAAAAGTCGAATAGTCCGGAATCCGTACTGCTGCTGTTCGACTCGTGGTTCGTCCCACTATCCATTAATATAGTTTAGCTCCCGAACACGAAATTTCGGCGGAACCATCGGAACCCTGACCGAATGTAAGTCACGAGAAGCTTTCACCCGGATCCTTTCCTTTCCCCCCTTCCACAGCGACGCCTTTCTTTCTTCAAAAAAATGACCAAGACCGTCATGACACACCCCAATCTCACTTCTGCTACCCTGCTGCATTCCTCCGCGATGCTGCTGCTGGCGTCCGGCATTGGGTCTGCATTGACTCTTGAGTCTGCAACTCCCAAACGCCCTCGAGGAGGCTTGCAGGGCATTTCATAGATGTAGATGAGGCTATCTGACACTCGGGAGAAACCCCCCCCCCCTCTATACTGGCGTTTAATGCGAACTTGCGTAATCGAGCTTGCGTTTCCGTTGCGTTTTCGGATGTCATAAAGAAACTGCGCGACCTCGAATGTAACAGGCACCTCAAAGCATAATTTAAGATCGTGAGAAGGTCCTTTCGCGAAAAAAATATAAGATACTGGTTCATAAAATGCGAATAGTCATTGGTTAAGGATGGGAATAAATGACGGGAAACCTTGACTGAAGGTAATATGAAAATAAACAGATCAGTAAAAATCTTAGTACTCGTATGGATACCGTAGATAGCGGTGCAGTGCTGGAACCAGGTCCGTTGAGGAGAGAAGAGGGATGATTTTGAGGGGGGCTTTTGAGACTCTGGATACCGAGAAGAACAGAGCGAATGAACACACAAGAAATACGAACTGCTACTGCACGTAGGAAGGTGAAGGGAAGTCTAAAATAGTTGCGGGGTGCAGGTTTAGGGTACTTTTGGGAGTCCAACCGGTGCCTGTTTGGAAAATGGGCTCCCGTTGAAACTGGTCTTATTGTCCGGCCGCGGATAAATGGTCCTTCTCGGTGAACGGTGGGTGGAGCCAGGACTACCAACCCCCCCTCCCCGCCTTACCTCCCCTTTTTTTCTCTCTCGCTCTCACACTGGAGGAGAGGCAAACAGTGTTGCCAGTTTTCCTCACACCGTTGGAG
>WURS02004248.1:0-12675 GCA_011762765.2 Rhinocypha anisoptera
CCATAGAATCATGGCGTCGACGTTGCGAAAAATGTGTACGGCTGCAGGGAGATTACGTCGAGAAGTAACACAAGATTAATTGTTTTTAAAGTTAATAATTAGTTAGAAAAAAAAATCGGAGGTCTTATAACTTGAATGCACCTCGTATCATAGAATAAATTACCGTGAAGATGACAGATTGCAGTTTTTATCGTGACTTTCTGCCAGAAACGTCTAACGCACCTCATCAAATTAATATAGAATTGTTAAGCCGTGTTAACTTAGTGGATTGCAGTTTGGTCTATTCCGTAGAGATAGCTGAGTATGTGGGTTCATTCTGCGCCGTAATTAATTAAATAAAAAGTTTTTTTGTTGTGTTATTTATCGGTATTTATTTAAAGCGTCGTTCCAATGTGACCTCAAATATGCCTCAATTTATAACACGTAAGTTACATTAAGTTACATAACAGGCCGTCAACATTTTAATGCAATCATTGATAACCTATAAAAATACATGCAGTTATTTCTTGTTGGGCTCTTCATTTCTTAGGATAAAATAGTTTACAGCAGTAGATAACTGGCTGATTTATAAAGCATTAAAACATTTCCATTATCTTCACAGGCGTGATGCGTTGTAAGGAAAAGAACGAATTTTCAACTTAGAGTACTTATGGGTGCAATTATATTAGTTTATGGGTTATATTTTGATGAAATCTCATACTTATTTATTAAGAATATCCTACTATATATTTATAGAATTTTACCAATGACTTTGTAATAGCTAAAAATCATGCTCAAATATTTCCAAAATTACTTTAATCGAATGACATATTGGAAATATTTCTCGTGAGTAAAAAATGGTTTCGCCGAATTAATTGATATTGTTTTCATAAGACTGCAGACAGTAAACCACATGTCATTGGTGTATCGCTTAAATTAACGATTGCCCTCTTTTTAGATTAATCGTCAAATCACTTTTGCTTTTCAACAACAGCTGATTAGAAGGCAAACAATTATCATTATAACTTTCCGTATGATATACCGCAAGTACTATACCGATTAATTACCTATCTGCCTTGACTTTTATAATGCATTTGATCTTTCCCATCCCTATATTGCCTATCACTATATTGCCAAACATAATTTGTAAAGAATCGCCACGGTATAAAAAATATAGCGGTCATAGCGCTATGTTAGAGTGCTTTATGCATTCATGACAGTGACTCCCTGATAACCATTGCGAAAAACAGTCATGTCTTTTGTATTAGAGAAACATCTGATGTAAACATAACCGCCATGTTTGTTTTGTAAGCTTCCTCTCACATTCTTGGTACATCTCAGATAAAAGCTAATTGGTTGGAGTTTTGAACAGTCAGCTATCAATATCTCTTGGAAATACTATGATTTACCATATTAAAACTGAACTTGTAATATGTATCCTTGGATAAGTGGCACTTCGTTGACTACAACAACTTTTCACAAATCTAGCAGCTATAGCAGAGATCGATACTTAACCACCAGTGAAATCATCGTTTTAAAATTTAAAATGGTGATGCCAAGATAATTTGTATATGAAGATTTATCTTGGAGTATTTGAGCAAAAAATGATCGTATTTTTATTTTTAAATTTCCATTGACGATAATTCCATAATAAATTTTAAAATCGTCGTAATATTAAATTGTATAATACTTATAAGAATAGCCGACCGGGTTAGCCTGGTGGGTAGCGTGCTCGCCAGCTAACCTAAAGGTCGCGGGTTCGAATCCCGCCCAGGGCATGGATGTTATGTTTGTCCAGATGGGATTTTCTATGTATTGAATAGGTGCGAAATAACTGTAGCCGTCGAAGCACCCTGTAAACAAAAATACTACTACTACCACTTATAAGAATTACCGCCAGAAATAGTGCATGAAAGAACTGGAGGTTAGGAAAGTGATTATCAATTAGTAAAAAATACATACATTTCCATGGGAAAAAAGACCACCTTTTCATTTCTGGTAAGGAAAAATTGGCTTAAAGATTAGGAGAGCAAGTAATTATTTCGTCTTAAAGCAGTGGAGTACGTATGTATATGGGAGGTCCTGGCCCTGGAGTAGTAGTATTATTTTTGTTTACAGGGAGCTTCAACGGCTATGGCCATTTCTCAACCCTTCAATACATAGTAAAAATTCATCTGGACAAAGGACACCAATTTTCTGGACTAAAACCCGGGAACTTTGGGTTTGCTGGCGAGCAGGGTAACCTGGTCAACAACGCGTCGATCTCACATTCCATTTCCTGGCTCATGTCACGCGACCTAAAGCTAGCGACTGTATGGAAATGCACCCATATAACAGTTATTATAATAAATTCACTTATAATCCCTTTATAATCTTGTTTGGAATTTAAACATATTGATGGTCCGTATATACATAAACACATTGTCTTTCAAATTAAAATGATCTATTACAGCCTAGACCTGATGGTATCATGATGACTTTGTGGAGAAAATCATCATGACCCGATGATGATTGACATACTAAAAACCTAGGTAATGAAGAATTATCTAAATAGAAGTGAATTTGAAGTAATATCTATCAAGGACGCTCATAAAATAATTCAATCACGGCTCAAAGTTCTTTCCCATAAAAGTATTTTATAGTACAGCGTTCAATAAAATCACATACATTTCAATAGTAAAATTAACTATTATCCAAAATTTTCCTCGTAATCATAAGAATAAACATTTCTCATGTCTCACATTTCTCAAGTTTTCTCATAAACTATAACTTTACCCCTAAAAGTCATTTCTTTTGAAATTAGATCTTCCTGCTTCGCAATAAAAGTGCGAGGACGGAAAAAGAACTCTGCTGGCAGTAAAATACAGCACGCGAAGCATTTCAAACAAGCCTAATTGAGTGGTGACACAACAGGTGACTGTTGTATCTACTGTGGCACTTTTCAGAAACAAAAGGAACCGCTCCCCTGTGTCCCAAGGATATTTCACACGACTATAATGCAATTTCATCATGAAGGGATGGAGGCCATATTGGACCAAGTTCTCAACGAAATAGTTTTCCGGCAATTTTGTAAACTTTCGAGCGAACTCGCTTGCAATACTACTTTCGACGAAATGCGTTCTCTTCCTCAGAGTCCGTTACACGCTTTAGAGCGTGGAGCGTATGGAAAGGAAACACTGTACCTTTTTTTTGTTGAATTCCAGTACGTGTTGCATTCATGAAGTGTACGTAAATTTCCAGTGGGAAACATAGAAGTTAAGTTCTCCATGGCCCTTCAGTAGGCACCTATGGGGAATGCTAAAGTAAGTTCACTTCTATTCCCGTTTCCCCAAAAGTTTAAACAGTATCAAACAACATTTGCATAATTGCTGCATTTGACTATTTATTCCACTTCGGGTGAAATTGGGCTTGGGTATATATGTACACCAATTACGCATCTTTCTCTGTTGCATATTGGATGATGTAATAATACAAATTGAGATAGTAAAAAAAATTCAGTAGACGAAAAACCGCTCGGCCTTTCTGTTATTCAAGTTAATATTACAACAATGATCGATGCATTTATGTTCTGACAAATTTAAAGTACAGCATGAATAGAGTGCTAAATATTTGTTGAATCGACTCCCATTACGCTTAGCTAAAACAATATACAAACAACCCACTTAATGAACTTATTTTTTACTCTCTGTAAGATTCCAATTCATAGTCTTTGATGCAGTAAACTTTAGAAATAGTTATGATTTAGCTGCTGCTTATTTTATTCTTAGTTTGTGTCTTCAAGACTCAAAACGCTGCGACTAGCCAGCACTTCAATAATAACCTTAGCAATGCAAGTGGATATTTTTAACATAAAGTATTTTAACTAAACTGAGAATTTGTGACTGCAGTTCCAGGAAGTCATTACATTTTCCGACTAAATAACTTATCATCTAACATCCGCCACGGATCTCATTTCCTGTACAAGAACCCATGCATAGCGGCCACTGCATGTTACCCGCTAATCGAGTTCGTGAAACTCTTTAATTACGCTTTGGTCCACGCGGAGATGTGCTTCCCTAGATAGCAAGCTTTTATTCCGTGCTAGGTGCATGGAGATAAATTCCCACTCTTCCGCGCTGGATATTTAATGGTGGACACCGAGCAAGGGACTCGTGCAGGCGCCAGTTGAAAGGTTCCACTTTTATGTGACGATGTTTTTTTTCAAAATTCCATCGGATTGAAGTACTAAGGGTTATGATAGGTATAGCAACAAAATTTGAAGGTATTTATTCTCTTTTAAGCCTTCACTTTCTTGCTAAATCTTCCGACTTCAATTGACACTCTTCTTGTCTGTTCCTGTTGCCAAATGTGTTGAGTTTACAAACACAAGGAAATATTTTTGTGCGTCTCGGAACATTTGTTTCTATTTTCACTTCTGTCTTACTTTCGAAATAGGAACATTTAAGGGAACGCTTTTCGTAGAGCTAACTTACGATGTATTCGAGCGAATACTTTACGACTGACATTTACAATATTTCTCGGTACTCTCTAAAACATTTCCCTAATCTTTACACCGCAGTTATGTTAAAGGAATGCTAGGAATAATATCGCGAAAACTATAAAATACAATGAAAAGTATACATTAAGCTCATTCATTCTGATCGTACCTCAAAGGAATGCAGATATTATTGGGTGATAAATTTCAGCTTCTTTGAACTACCAAGTCATGACTAATTTTAAGGCAGTTATTTTTTTCTGAATAATAAGCAATTAATGAACGCTCGGGCTCATTTAGTTACAGTTTCGAGAGTAATTATAGAAAACCCTGTACAAGGAGACTATTTACTAACTATAACCAAACTATTACGAACTAAAAAAGTTCCAAAGAATCCGCATGGCAAGTTACAGTCTCAGTAGCCTCCTTGAACCATATCCATCAGTCGGAAAAATCTCTATTGTACCGTCAATATTTACAAGTCAAAAGCCGCGAAACGAAAGAATAATAGAGATAAGAATAAGAGGCCTAAATTCACCAAATTCAGGAAGTAATAATAATAAAATTCATTACCTATCAGATTTTATTATATATTAGCTTTTCCTATAATATTTATCTCTATAGTCCCGGCTAATTTTGGATTATTTTCGAGGGAGTTCCAGGCTGAATGTCTTTAGAACAAGATTCGGGAATGTCGATTCCTGAGGCGACGATAAGCGGGCGATGCTAGGAGAAATACAAAATGTTTCATTTCGGTATTTCGTAATCTGTCAGTGCAAGCTATTGGCCGGTTTCAACGACCTATTTTCTGTCAGTGTGTGTGTGAACATTTTTTCTCGCTTAATTTATAGCCAAAATCTTTTTACTTTCAGTTGCTCGGTGAACTGGGAGTCGAAGACTCTGAGCGCCACGACGTATATAATCTTCCTGTTCGCCCTGGGTCTGGTAGTTCCCGTCGCGGTCATTTGCTTCTCCTACCTGAACATCATTTGGACAATGAAAAACGTGAGTAAAATTCAGTACCAATTGAGGTACGAATTCAATCTAGTCGTTCCGAAGCTCTTAACGGATAACCATGCCAATATACCTACATCATATCCGGTCTCCGCTATAAAGCTTATGGCTGAAAAATGAGGAGTTAAATCGGCTTCTTTGTGTGTGTGTGACTAGTCTCGTGTGTGTTAATCTTTTAGATACAAAAATTTATTATGCTTACCAGCTAGATTTGCAAACCGGCCAAACTTTATGACAGTCGTAAAAAAATATTTATCTTATTCACTCGTGGATTTTAAAAATAAAGAAATTGATTGTTAACAATGATCCAAAACAATTGGTGGATACGGATAAATACTTGGAGCAGTTGCAATCCTGTCTTTCATTTTGGATAAAAATTGTAGAAATAATAATGTGATAATTTTACTAAAGGATTTTGTTTAATTTTAATGGGCATCTACCCACCGTTAAACATGCTACATTTCTAGGAAACCGCCGCGGAAATTTTTTCTCCTTTTCCAAAACTTAAAACTGTGTTTACTGAGCAGCTGAGTGGCACTTGCCCGCCGGATAAAAGTCAAGCATCCATCTCTCCGGTAGCGAAAAATAATCCACCCCATCCTACGAGAACAAATCCAGGTCTCAGTGCCGGAATTAGCTGACTCAGGCTTCATAGAGAGAGAGAGAGAGAGAGAGACGGAGGAAAGGAAGATCACAGACGAGGATTTTTGAGGAGTGAGCTGGCTTGGGAAGAAAGCGGCTCTTTCAACTGCTAGGCTCCCGGCTGCACCTCCGAGGAGGGAAGAGGGAGAAGACGAGGGAACGGAAAAGCATTCCACCCAGTGTTAGCCGTGCTGAGAGGCGCACTTCAATGAGCTAATTTCCTCGTTTCTCTTTTTTTTTATAAATCTCAGACAAAGACGTGTGTCGGTTATTCTTATAGGTTACTTAACAGCCCGCTTAATGAATCCTCAAGAAGGGTTCCTTTGAAGTTAAAAAGGGATCCAAAAAAAAAATTCAAAGTCAAAAACGCCAAAGCAGCGTCGTTCATTCTTTCTGCCTCTGCGGAACCCTTTGAATACGACGATTTGTTGTCACCGTTTGAGCGAGGGATTATCCCCAATTCGAATTAAATTACTTTCATAAAAGCTTTATAAACATCTCCCACCGTTCAATATTGTTTATCTGTCACTCCATTAATATACATCATAGGATGCGCAGTTAATACGCGCTGCCGTACGCAGTAGGATGCTCTATAATTAAAAAAAAAAACATACCACAATTAACAATCAAAGAAGATGATTCTTTTTTGCCGTTTGGTTCTATTAAATCGTTTACAGTTCTGTGTTTTTTTTTGGAATGGTTAGCGCAATTTTACTTGTTTTTTTTTATTTCCCCAATCGTCATTTTCCCTTGTTTGCGTAAAACAATGAATGTCATGATCGCGCTCCGCATGGACGCGTAAATGGGTCGGCATTCGATCGTCCGCTATCGATAAAGAGACGCTTCTGTAACGTTCGAAACTGACCCACAGTGAGAATCCCGAGGTTGGTTTTGCACGGGAGTTTGCACACAAAAGAGATGGGCAATCATCCGTTGACTGGGAAATAAATGTGGATCAACGAGCTCGGAAATTCATTCTCATACCCACTGGACCTCCGCTGCCATTCGTGCTCCTTCCACGGAACAAGAGAAGAAGGGAGGGGGGAGTCATAGCCATTAAGCAAAAAAAAATTCTTTTTTCACCACAACTCACTCTCCATAAGTACAACATTTGTTTGCGTCACCAAGGTCGCGGTTGCCAATAGTGCTTGGATTCTGAAAGGGGAGGGGGGCCGGTGTCCGGAGAACCCTCCAGATAAATGCAAACTGATAGAGTGAATTCTTCTTGGGCCTTCTACGCCGATTATTGCCTCCATTGCAGCCGACGTTACGATACCCGACTAGGCCTTCGTCCTCAATCAGGGATTCAGAAGGACGAGACAGTGTCGGGAATTGAAACTTGCTGGAATGGAAAAACTGACCCCGTGGAAGACCGGAGAGGAATTCAGTAAACAGATAAGCCTTGATAGCACCAGATATTTCACCAATCTGGGTAGCAAGATCTTCCTGATAAACACCAGGTGCCACAGGAAAAATAACTGGCACCCCCTACCCTGATGTGTGAATTTTCCACGTCGTTAGGCTTAACAACCATGTCACCTATCAAACCGACCTTTGGACTGTAGACTATGTTTTTACACGTGATATCAGGCTGCAGACATTAATTTTTTTAAATACAAATACTAATAATCACGACCATCAAATTACCCAAATTACATGTTCTTCCAGCAAAATGCCCACCTCATTGATATTTTTTCATACAGCGTTCCTTGCAGGATTCAGGAGACGTGAGGAAATAAGGAGTAGGCCAGATAAAATGTTCAGTTCCAGAAAAATATGTAGGAGACGGGCGTCGTAATAAATAACCTAATAGTTTTTTTTCCAATATTATAATGGGTAGGCTGAGCCTCGTGGCTGCGCGGTAGAGAGAGAAAGCTGTTCAATCATTGAAGCCACGTGACTTTTTCGCGGTGCAATACGATTGGTTTAAACATAAATTTCATACTACTACTACTACTACAATTATTGCCGTGCACTGAAATTTACTCGGAATTTCGTATACAAACGGGGAAATCACTAATTTTCCCTTTTAAAAGTGCCACAGAACTTTAGAAAACATTGTGACAACAATTTCCTACTCAATTTCACGACGACAATATTATACAATCAAGTAAAAACATGAAAAATCACAACAAATTAAAATTCAATTTAAATACGTATGTGATGGTTCTGTTATTGGATTAGGACTAAGTCATTCCCTGAAAATATTACTTGGCATTTTACTCCTGCGGACTCTTAATACGAATAAATAAACAAAAGGTGTAACCATAACAGAGACGTCATCTTGCCTTAAGTCACGTGACCAACGAATGCACAATGCGCAGTAGCCAACACTCGCTCTACCTATTATTATAACTCGATGATTTGAACAAATGTAGGTAAATACGGAAGTTATGTTTGAGTTATGAGTACTATCGTAGATGGAAATAGAATACGAAAGAATTGGAATGTTAGTGCTGCAGAGGAAGGTCATTAACAAGATGGTTCAAGTCATGGAAGATGCGAACAAAAAGTACGAAATCCCACGGGAATGAACGTTTTAGGAGTAGACAAACCGATTTGAGATCTTGGTCCAACCAGTCATGTGATTAATATAAGATTCCAAGAAGACAGTGATGCTGCGGACTGCAAGCATTATGGTAAAGTGGATAAAATAATCATGCGGTGAATTTTATTACAATTTTTCTCTTTATCTACGTCGGCAATTGGAAAGAATTTTTTACAGTTCAATCCTCATGTACATCGTAGGCTTAAAGAGGGAGGAAACAGACTGCCAGTGTCAAAGGCATCCGGTTTTATAATACTCTTGTAATGATTTCGAGAGATGAAAAATCGCCTTGGATAAATGAAATCCATCCGCGAATGTCACCAATGGATTTCCTGTGAAGTCCCCCGTAAGCCCTTTTGAAAGTCACGCGGTTTAACTTTCCTACCAGTTCATAAGTATCTTGCAAGAGAGCATTAGCAATTAAAATATCCAGGATTATTTCAATGAAAAGTATTCATTTATATTCCCTTGTTTCCACGCCCTTTTTTTCCTTGTAATTTTTTTATGTCTTCAGAGTGATGTGTGTTATCTGACGAATAAAAATCTATTGTTCCAACGTTCTAGTTGACTGTTTCGATTGAAGGAGAGTCTCAATCTGCCTGAATCTAACTCACAGAGGGTTATTTCAATGTCTTCTTGTCTGGAACAATCAGATTGCTAACAGCTCAATGCTTAAAGTCTACGGAAATTATTACTTAAAGGGATGAGAGTGTGAAACGGTCGCTTTAAAGGAGAAACACCCAGATTGCATTTGACAGCTGAGCTCCTCTTCAGCAAGGTCAAACTATGAGCAGCTAAGCTATTAATCTCAATCCCCACGGATATTTCTTAAACGTAAATGTATACACACAAATATATATGTATATGCATATATATATACATATATATATATATACATACATATATATACATACATATATATACAGACATATATATACATACATATATATACATACATATATATACATGTATATATATGTGAATTCCTGGATTGAAGAAGATTGAAAGCAAGACGAATGTATTTATAAATCATACGTTGGGGATGCTGTGTGGTAAACCCTGACCGAAAGGCTAAGAAAACCCTTGTTATTTTGCGAGAAAGTATTACAGTTTGAAGATTGAACCTCCTTTAGTTTGTAATTAGAGCATACAGGAAAGTATTCCTTTTTTAAAAGGGGTCCTTTCCAAGTAATGCTCCAACTTTCATGAAGAGGATACAATGAAATTGTCTTGCTTGTGTATAATAATGTATGCAGTAGTATAATAATAATGTGTATTTTTACATGTATTTCTATGTAATAATTTGTGTAAATTTTAAATTGTATGTAAATTTATCTAAGATTACCACTTGACGAGATGGTTGATTGTAACTAATGAACAATATTATATATATTTATATATGATGTTTTTGTATATCGAGGGATTTGGCCAATTACAAACTCAAATTCATTCCTTTGCCGACGTTTCGATTTATTTTTAAATCATCATCAGGGCTATAGAAGGATGGGGGAGGAAACATAAAACAAACAAAAAAAACACACAATAAAAACGCTTTGCTTCCACCCAAAAACTATATATATTATACACACACACACACACACATATATATATATATTTTTTTAAATTAATATACACATACATATTTATATACACACACACACATATATATTCACACACACATATACAATTTAGCAATTTTAAAGCTGTTTGTATATACACAAGTGTATTGTGGATGTGTGAATGCTTAAAGTCTAAGGAAATTGTACGCACATAATTCATCGAAACATTAGCACAAATTCTTGGATGCTCAGGCTGAGGCTTATGGATCTATGAGGGAATTGAATAAGTAAGAAAAACAGTAATCCCAATAAAGTGTACCATATTCAAGCAAAGTTAAAAGTTCTGTTTATCTTATTTTTTCACAATAAGACAGTACCAAAAGACCTTCACTACTTTACCCGATTATCTAGTAATCAACAAGAAAAACCACCGATGATGATATTATCCCATTTATAATCCAGAATGACGGATAAGTTAAATTTAACTTATCGAACTAAAAATAACTTGAAATATACCGTCATCGCCATGATCGTCAATCAATGTTTTCATTTGATTTTACGCTCATAATAAACTAGTGCATTTTTTTTATTAAATTAGGAAATGCTAACGATATAACAAGCAATATCCGATGTCGTCATATTGGGGCCTATTGGGTTTGGAGGCACATTGCAGTAATGGAATAATAAGTTTGGCGTGGTGATTTCATGGAAATGGGTGAAAAATACGATTATTATTATGTATTCAGTGTTAATTTTTTTCTCCTACGTTGTAACAGTTTTGTGTTTCTGTACATCTTCTAACTGAATTCTTAACTCAGGTCCAGGAAGTTCACAGACGAAAATTTTGATTGTTAGAACTAATAAGATAATACATTATTAAACGGATGGACCACCATCAATTTCCGTCTTCTAATGATTTTCAGGGATGCCGGCCACGAATGGGACTACATATAGTGCATTACTGTACACGATAGATACCAATTGTGGACTTCGAGAATTGTGTCAAAAAGGATAACAAAATGAAATTATCATCGATAAGAAAAAAACTCACGGTAACTCCATAGAAGAATTTTATTACGAGTATAATAACAATACCACATAGTTTTCGATCAGGGCCTGATGATGACGTCCAGCGTTGAAACCTAGGTCGTTTCGTAAAAATATTCTCCTGTGGATTCATGAAATTAATGAAAAAGCGAAGTTTCAAATGAAATGAAATTAGCTAACGGAAAAAGTTAAACCTCGCTTTATCGCTCTATTGAGTTATTTAAAAACGCATTCAGTGTATGTATACCATCCTCCTTTCCTTTCTCTTGGCCGTAAACGACTAGAAATACAAGGTGCATAGAATTCCATGCAGTTGCACTGTGAATAGGGGCCACGGACAACATATGGTGTCGGATCCGGATAAATTTATGTGAAAACGGCCTGGATTGTCTTCTTCTGTAAGTCATTAATTCCTTTAAAAAATACCAATTCGCTCAGAATATTTCTCCCGCTCACCTTCATAATTTATATGTCAATCAATTCGGACAAGTAGGTGATATCCAACCATTTATGAACTTGGGGACAGGTACTAACAACGCTGTAATGGAGCTTTCCTAGAATGGCTTTCTTCCCTGTCTAAGACATTATCCCCAGTCCCTTTCTCTTTATAACGTATGTTCTCTTCCTCTCAGCGGTCCCCCCACCACGAAATATGACGACGGCTAAGGATTGATCAAAAGATGACAACGCGACACTATAGGGTATTTTCTTTACCTTATCTCGTGTCTCCTTATATGTTTCCACGCCAATGCCTCGTAACCTAACAGCAAAACCCTCCTCATTATCACGACCGAAAAAAAATACAAACTTCGGAAAATTAACCCTCGTCCCTGAATTGTCCCTTTGAGGAGGAAGTTGACGGCTCGAGAGAGAAATATGGTCGAGGTGAGAATGGAAAATTATGAATGAACAGTAACGAAAAATTGAGAAAATGAATCGATGGATGCAAATAAGATACTGATTACTTAAGGAAGTTATAGCAGAGTATAGAGTGATGAAGAAAGATTTAAAAAAACAGTGAATTTTATACCGTGATTTGGTGGAACTTGAACGTAATGAAGAAGATGCACTACAAATTTCCACAAAGAAAAGGTTTATTGCGACCTAGGTTTCGATGTTACAATATGTTACAAATGCGAGGGGATAGGGTGATGAGCAGTAAGGGGGATGGGTTAAGGAAAGTGATATCATTGAGGAGAACCGAATGCTTATGAAGGCCGATTGTTCGTATTACGCAGGCGTCCGTCCTCCGTACTTTTTGACTGACAGTATTGGAGGATTTTTGGTTTGAAGTCTTTCCGATGGCCCATTTCCAGAAGATATTTCATTCCTTAACCCATCCCCTTTGCTGCTCATCACACTACCCCCCCCCCTGACCTGCCCCCGTCCCCGCCCACCCAACCCCCCCCCCT
>WURS02004259.1:0-12674 GCA_011762765.2 Rhinocypha anisoptera
GACGCTCTTCCGATCTCTCACCCCCCCTCCCACCCACCCACCGCTAACTCACTCACTCACTGACGCAAGAGTCGAGCCGTCGCATTTGGACGGCGTGGGAACAGGAGGGAAAAGGAAGAAAAAAATGTCACGCGCGCGCTCACACACACCCACACCTATATATATGTCCCCCGAGTCTTCGCTTTGTCGGTTTCTTTATTTATTTTTTTAAAGTGAGGAATGGAGCACGCTTTTCAATTGCGGGGCGTAAGTAGAGAGTCGCTTGAAAAATGCATGCGTCACGCCGAGACGGGAATGTGGCAAGAGTCCTCTGCCAGATGTATCAATCAGTGGCGTCCTTTTTCTATTCATTTACCCTTCGGAGTGAGCGAGTGAGTTTAGTAGTTTTGCAGGGACATTTGTTTCACGGCGTGACGTATTCATCGTGACAACGGGAGTAAAAAAAAACGTGCGGTCGCGAACGAATTTACGAGCCGCACGTCCGTAGTGCGTAATGGGATCATACGCCTTGATTCATTTGAACGGAATGGTGATGCATGATTTGTCGTCTTATCAGAAATAAAAAAAATGTATTCGCCTTCCAAGAATGGATTTGGTCGATACACAGCTCGGTACACCACCGCTGACGTTTATAAGGTTCATAGTACAGTTTTCCTAAATAAAACGCATCACATGGGGTGAATTTTGAAGTTTTTTTGCAGTTCCCGCTCTGTCATTCCGTAAGTTTTTGCCTCGTCGAATTCCGTAACGAAAGAAGTCATTGAAAATATTTTTTTACGAGTAGTCTTCGTATTTTTTTCGTGGAGTGGAAATCGTTCTTCTTCGAGAATTTTTTCGTGCAACATCTACTGCCAAATGCACATTTAATCACTGCGCTGGAAAGCGTTGTCCTCAGGCCTGTGGGTGTTCACAATTTGCCCCGTTTTAATCCCCCGCGTCCAGTCTCCGCGGAACGCACAGGGCACAGACGGACGGAGGGTCCCGAATCAATTAAGCAGGGGGGACGGCATCGGGGGATTGGGGGCGGTGGTGTGGAGGCGTGTGCGGAACGCAATTGAAAGACTGATTCCGAGAAGGAAACGTCGAAAGAGCCAATTTGCATTTGACTTTCTTTTTGTTTTAGGTAACCTTATTGGGGGAGGGGGAGAATAAGGTTTCAGGTGGGGCTACGAAAAAGTACCAAGCGCCACTATGTATGTCTGAAATTTAATTCGTTTATCTATCTTTAACGCTTTCATTAGTTTTTCGTAGTTTCCACGCCCGTAAGAAGAATCCAATATTATAATTTACATAGTATGTACTTCCCTTTTCTACGTGAGCCTAACATTCTTTCTACTCTAATGGTCTTTAAGAACTTTCCACCATCTCCGTGTTTACATTTCCCATATTCTTTGGATTTACATTTTCGCTAAAATTAACTGGAACTCCTTCACTTATCTTCCTCCTCCGCCCTTCCCCCCCCACTCCCCTCCTCATCCGCCCACCCCGACCATCAACCCCAAAGGAGGCGCCCTCAACTCTCGATTCAGTCTGCTCAGGAGGTCCTCCGGCGGAGGATACACCATTGCCGTGCCACTATTCGTTACCAGTCCCCCTCAACCGCTCTCGGTCCCCACACGAAAGTTCACTCTCACTTCTCTCATCCAGGCAGCTCAGCCCCGCGCGTTCAGGTCTCCAGCGGAAGATGTCGCATTTAGTGGCGGAAAGAGGAGAGTTCAAATCACCGTCGATAGCGCGTTCTCCTTCGGGCTCACGTCGGCGAAGCTATTGTTTCTATATTTCGTTTCGTTTTCTGTTTCGGTGACGGAATTACTTGAGGTTTTTTAGTGCTATTGTGATACATTTTGTAATGGTTGTACTTCATTTCTTCAAATACACATCGAGGAAAATTGACGATTCACCTAGAGTCCAAGTGCATTTGTGGCATTTACAGGATGCTCCTCACTATTTGCGCGAAATAAATTTGTCTCATAATATTAATTCTAACCGTTTTCAATAATATTCTGTTTATGGTGTATGGATTAGTTTCAACTATTAGAGGAGGAATGAAGTGTTTCGCGTTTTTTAATGCAATGCGTTTCTTCTAAAGATATCACTCGGCCTTAGATTGGATAAAAAATAAATTTCACTTGCGAGGAAAAAATTAAAAGTGAAGTTCTTATAAATATGATTCTTCTGCAATTCAAGATCTAATCTGTTGATTGATAATTCTATAAATTTTTAGATTATTTATGTAGATGAAATAAATGGCATTAACTGAAGAAGTCGAGGATTATTGTAAAGTTTCTAATGCACAAAAAAAGATTAATTTCTGTTTTACTTCATTCTATCTTCTATTTCCTTTTTTGCAAATTAGAAAATAAGCTTGAAAGAGGTTTTTGTCAGACTATGTGCATTTTTTGCTTTTCAGGCAAAATGTTTTTCATTAAATGCTTTGACGTAAAAAAATTTTATTACCTAAAATTTGCTTGTAAATTCTTAACATATAAAATTATTATTATATTTCATATAGAATGCTTTTATTATTATTTTATTTTGATTCCTAAATGGCTATGAGGATTACAGGAGTTGATAAAGGGCAGGAAATAAAGGCTAACATTTGCTCAATAGAGGATTGGAATAATTTGGAAATACTTTGGGATCTTTAACTTTCAACCGTTACAATTTATCAAGGTCCCAAAAATACACCTGAATTGAATTTACTGCAATTTAATTGAAAATTTAATTAATTAATTTATGGTTATTAAAAAATATGGTCATATTTGTTACTAAACGGTGTTACTATTTGTTTGAGAAAAAGCTTGATCAATTGACCATTTTGAAATATCTTTCCTAATGATGTTATTATGCCTTAGGTAAAACAGTATAGTACTAAATAGTACTGGGTTTATAAATTTCACTGAAATAGTGAAAATAACACAGCTTATTACTATTTTCTCAGAAAGCTATATAACGCAATCTATTGCAGTTACTATAGAAAAATAAATTCTATTTCTCCAATATTTGTGGGCCCTCAGTCTTGTATCTTCTCTTATTAGTGTGGAGGCACCAAATAACGGATTGTGTCCAGTATTTATCAACAAGATGGAAAAGGTTAATAATTTCCTCATAGACTAGGAATTGGTGACTTTAGGACGTGTAATAAATATCAAATATAGCGTTTGAAGAAATATAATTTCTAATTAAAATTAAAATATTTATCTTATTTATTAAAACTTTAGCGAATGAAAATTGTACATTCATCGTTACCTGAGTCGTGGTTTCCACACCTCAGACCGGTCAAATAATAAACGCTCTGAGTATTCTTAGCCCTTTACAAAATCTATTCGACTCTCCACTGACTAAATTGTTTTAAGAACCTTTGATTACGGTTTGATTGATTTATTTTAAGTACCAAAATTGATTATTTGAAATTGTTTGTATTATTCCATTCAGGTGTTAGTTTTTTTCGTGTGTTTGTGAATTGAGAATTACGATATAAAAGTCTGGAATATTTTATTTTTAGCAATAAGTAGAGGTTATTTTGCAATGACCAAAATTAATTTTAAAATAGGGTGAATTTTTCCAGTCTTGTCAGAAAAAATTATGAAAACGAATTCTATAATTCACCTTAATGAAAGTTTAAATAAGAAATGAAAGAACTTTGCAATACCTCCGTAAATTAAAAAATCAGTATAACAAATTTGTAAGGAAAAATTACCGGAAAAATATTGCCATAAACGTTTCTTAATATTGAAATAGGGGAGTTCCAGCTAAAAAGTTGCCATAACAAGTTTAAAATGAATACAATCTTTGAATTTTAAATGTTTATTTTATTGAGTATGAGTAGAATAAGATTGGAGAGAAGGATTGAAGGTTATCACTAACCAATCTTTGGATTATGAGTCTAAGAATGGGGAAATTAATTTTAACTCGCAAAATTATGAGAAAATGGTAACTCGGAAACTGGGATCACATGTTTGTAGTTACTATACATAATAGTGAACTTTGCTTATTATTAAAACTAATTCGTAGTTCTGCTTAAATATTGGTTTGTAAGACAATGACTTTTGGAAAATTTATATGCATCTTGGTCTATTAAATATTATCTGTTGAAACATGTATTTTAAATACCGAAACATTATTGCAATTTTTATTTGGAAGCTGTGGAATATATAAAACTCATTTCATAGTAATCCCAAATTTGTGTGAATTTCCCTCATTCCGGTTCAGCTGGTAGCTGTCAGAAGATATCTTTCGATGCCTGTACCACCTGCGGTTTCCCTCAAAGAAAATCTCATTCCTTGGGAAGCTGGAAATTCCTTAAAAATCATTACACAGTTAAGAACCCGATAACCTACGGTCAGAATTATATCAGTAAACTAGAAAGCGGTAAATCAACTCTTCATTTAAAGTTTATTATGTTGTGATAGTTGTGATACCTGTGAAAGACTATAGCTAAATTTATGTTCTTTGAACCTGAAATTTGTTTTAATAATATAGTATGGATTCCTATAAGGTGAAATATTTAGAAGAGGATTTCGTACCTATATGGAATAGATTTGATTATACAGCAGAACACATCATGGTACTAATAGTTATGTCGATACTCTGTTCTTATATTGCTGATATTAAGTGAGGTCCACGTTAATATATCGCTAGGTGCAGGTATTTGATTGAGTGATTATAAAATTTTCCCCATAAAAGGTTATATCATGGAGTTAGAAGTTGAGTGTAAAGTTTATTCTTCTAATTTATTTATATTCTCTGTGTATGATTATCTGTTTACAATAATCAACGGAATTGTTTCACTTCCCGAAAATACATGAGAAAATCATAATTTATTCGTTCGGTTCTTCTAACAGCTCGTTTATATTTTTAAAGAAATCAATTTTTCATAAAAGTTTATCTTTGTTTCAATTCTTATGCCGAATGAAATGCAGTACGATAATTGAAATTTTAATGACAATGATCGTGAAAAAAGTATTGTATTTTAATAAATTTTACGAACCTTTCCAGCCCATTAATTTAATGTTTCCCTCAGATTAAATGTTTTCCTTCAACAAGGGTGTAGTAATTCGCGTTGAAGTTCAATCGACTTTTAAGGCCTTCTGAAATATGCCTGAAACATAAATCGCCCCGCGTTTGCCAAATCCGGCGCTAAAGGTTCTCACCCAATGGCTTTTGTCTTATCCAGGCTCCCCAGGCGTCCATATTGCTAGTATTTAGGCTTCGAGCAAATGATTTTGCTAGAAAATACATTGCGGACGTATACGCGAAATGCCACGACAATTAATGCAACCAAAACAACCCCGCTTCATCCGATAGGTGTGCGCTGCTCACGCGCGGAACACCCTCCATCCAGAGATTCGAACGGTGATTAAGTAAGCCTATCCGGAATAACCCGAATGCTTCCAATAAGCAATAAACAACCGGCAGGGAAATGCCAGCGGATCGACAGCACTGTTTGCATTATCCGAGATCGTTATTAACAGGAAAAATATTGCTCAACAAATTAGTCTCTTCAGAATTTCAGCCGGTGAATCACCGTTACGCAAGGGAAAATATGGAAGGCAATATGTATCAGAACACTTGACCTAGTTTTTTGTGGCCAACATGCAGTTGGGTGGTTATGCGTAGAGACGTTGTAAAACCCAAGGAGTTACGGCATTTGTGTTGACAATAATGTGGTCATTCGGCATGGTTGAGAATACTGTGAATTTCGATAAGATTTTCCTTTCAAACCTCCAAACTCTTATCCCGGAGTTTCTCGGCGAATGACTCAGAATTTTTCGTTTCCACCCGGCAATGATATATGGAATTCTGCTCGATTCAGCGTAGCTCGACTGCTTGTTGCTGCTGTGGAATTTCCTGGTCCTACCTATTCGCTGCGGGAGGGTTTTAGCATCCCGCAGAAAAAAAGAATTTGTTTCAGTCGGTGGATATATGAGTGCCTCTTGCGACCTGGATTTTTTCAAGGATGAGAAAGAAGCGGCGAGGAGTGACTCGACTATGAAAAAGGCGCTTCAGATTCTTTACGCAATTCTACGTATGATGTCAAGTACACCAGAACTGCTTCGGATAGTTTTGGAAAGGAAATATTCCGCACAACATCGTTCATATCACGCGAAATCCAGGTTCAGGCTCCGAAGGTTTAAAAGCTTGGTAGTTAAGCCAAAGCAATGAATCTCTGAAAAAGAAAAGTCTGTCGCGATATCAATATGACAAAAAGTATATGGAATCTTAAGGAAAAAATTGGTCGGAATGGACTTTTACTTTATGAATTTATTGATTGAATTAAATACTTTTATGCTAGATGAGTATGAATAAACAAGATGAGTAATTTGACGCAGACTTAATTTTACATTGTTGAAAGATTGTCTGGGATTTACAACAGTGTAAAATTATGACTAACAATGAAATCAAGTATATTTTTTTGACGGATAAGTATTCATGCAACTTTAGGAAGGAAATGGATTTTATATAAAAACAATATGTTAATGCACTTTATATATTTAAAAAAGTTATTTCGCATAAATATTCAAGTAAAAGTTTAAATGTCTGCAGAAGTTTACTGAAATATTTCCATGTACTTAATGCCAAAAGACCAAGAAGTCCCTGAGCTCTATCCCAACGTGGAGTAGAACGATGTGCGGTTCTTGTCGCAATGGCGGTAAGGAATGTATAGAAGTGGGGGAATACTTGATTTTGGAATTGGCACTGTGTACTTTGAGAAATTGACTAATTATAAATCGTTTGATGACTCACATCCTACTAATTTGGAATCTGGGTTGTATTTCCTAAGAGAACATATAATATTTCTGTTGTTTAATTAAAATGAACCGAATGAAATCATTGCAATAGTATTTACGTTAGGTAATGTGTATTACACTAAAAATACGTTTTGCCAAACACACACTAATTATTCTATATAATTCGCGAGTGTCAAACAGATGCGGTATTGAAATATCTTAGACCATTTGGTGTAACTTGATATGAGACGGATGTTAGCACTGAAAACAGGAACTCTCCTTTGCATTGGAAATCGCAGTTCGTGTGTCTTCAGTCTTACGGTAGTAAACGTTACAAAGATATCGGTAAAAGAGTCTTTTGATATTTCGTTAGGAAAATATATAATAGGAATCAAGCAGTATTAAAATGCTTCAATGCTAGAAAACATGGCCCCAAAAAGTGGTATACAAGGTGTCGCGATAATTTGTAAAATGACAAATACTATGTCCTCCCCTCTCTGCTTCGACCTTAAAATGCAACGTTCATCATAAAATTTGTTCAAATTGTAATGGAAACAGTTTGATTTTTACTCGCTGCATTTTAAAAGACATTTAATTACATCTAAAGAATGTTTTTCCAAGATTCTTACAAAGAATATTCTTTTTACAGATTTTGAACCTATCACAAACAAAATACCATATCTCCACATAGAAACTGTTTTTTCTAAGTAGGCGATTTTAGTATTTTTAATACCAGAATCATTTGAACAATAAGGAATATCTTAATAAAGATAAAATAAGATAAATAATAATAAAATGATTAATGATAATTTTAAAAAAAATCATATTCTAGTAACAATAATCAACAAATATTCTCTAAGCATATAAATTAGATTCAATTTCTTCAAATTTAATACCTTAGCTTTCAAACCTAAGTGGTTTAACAAGTGAGGGAGTGTGCTCGTCCCGAGATAAGGCACTTTAGCGTGTGAAAATAACAGATTAAGGGTAGAGGAGAACTTTCCATGACTTACAATTAATAAAATAATGTAATATTTTACAGTTTATTTTTGATAGAATAATTGATTAATCAATGCTGGGGACCTATGGGTGATAGGCGAATCAGAAACTCACCCATCTAGCTTTTTGTATTGCATGCTTCCTGAGTCTGAATGCTATATTGTAGATATTATAGTAAACAATGTTTACATTTGAGTGTTATTACAAGGAAAATGAGCATCATAGAATTGTGTAGGTGATAAATAAGTTTTAAAATATTTATGAATAAAACCCTTCCGTTCAAGCACTCTTTTTATGACCCCTATATTTTTTATACAGATAAACCGCGCGGCGGTAAGATTTATGTATATATATATATATATATATATATATGACCATTGTTGAAGTTTACCCCAAAAATTCTAAAATTGAATTGTCTACCTTGACCAAATTTAAGTACTGGCTTGAATCCTGTTTGCGAGAGTTTGAGTACTTCTGTAATGCAATACTTCAGTTCCCAAAAGAGATCATGAGATGCATCATGCCTTGAAAAAAATTCGGCGGGGACAAAGAATACGGTATGGGATCTCTACTTTTGGGTGAATATTCGAAGAAGTCGAATGGAAAGTGAATGGAGGAGATGCCAAGAGGCATTGAGATGTCCTTAGTTTGTGAGCTAAGGGAGAAAGTTTGTTAGGGGGTTAAAGATGAGAAAAGAGAACTAGCAGGTTGTATTGTATTATTCGGAGGGATAGATAGTATGGATAAGCGAAGCACACGGTGCTCAAGCTGTAAGCAAGCGTGTTCGATGGCCCGTAACAACTTATAAGGAGCGCCAAATACCTCATAAGGGTAGTCTCCCCGACGGTGGTTTCACTGTCAAAGAGAGTTTTGAATTCGAAAGCGAAACGGGTATGCACAGGAGGCACCGCTATGCAAAATAAAATAGACGGGTCGGGTTGACGGCATGAGAAGAAACAACCAAAAACCTCGCTGTGATGACCGTGACTCGCCTCTTACTGTGAAGCACATCCCGACGGAGTGCCATAAGGGACCCGGACAATTCGCGCGACAGACTGAACATCGGGGGAGACCTAGGATCTATCTTAGGGGATGACCCCGATGGTCTTTCGCGCGTAAAATTGTTCCTGAAGGAGACAGCAATTTTTAAATTTATTTAACAAATACTTTAACTTTTATTTAATTTTTCGTTATATCGACAAGTATGTATAACCTTTGTATAGAAATAATTGAGCTGTTAAAACTATTTATTTTTATTATAATATAGGTAGTATATTACATTTGTTCTATTTTTACGTATATTTTTATGTAAGTTCTAGAGGTGCTAAATGACCTTAGGCTTCGGCGCACTCTAAACTTAATACTAGTACTAACAACCAAAAAACGGCACTGCTCATCAATCGCCGCGCGTCCTCCTCGACTAAACACCTCCGTTTTCAGCCCACCATTCAGCCCCTTGAGCATCGGATCGAGTGCTCTCTGAGCTCCCGTGCAGGTGAATTTCAGGTGGCGGATAATACGCGCAAATATGAAGCGCACCACGTTTTCCAGAGGCAAATCAGAATGTCTGATCCTCTTCCCAAGAAGTACGAGGCCAATGCTGGGTTTCCCTATCTCCCGAAAATCCCTTCCTTGTCTTCCTCACACTCGTAAGACACCGACCACTGGCCAACCCTTGCGTGCTAATGACCTTAGTAGGCGATGGAGAGCCCTTAAACAATGCGATACGGGACAGGGAGTGATACTAATCTTCAAGCGGACGTCTGTTGGCGATAGCGATCATTCTCCGAAAGCATTCAGCAGCGCAATCCCTCGTATTTTTCTTGCACGTCGTTGTTCTGCTGATTCAATAAACCTCTCCCTTCTACTAACTCGTGGCTAACTACTACTACGTGAAAGAATCGCTGAGTACCGCCCATCCATTCCACCAATTTGGAGGAGATAGCTCCTCCCAGCGGACGTGAAGCAAACGCGGTTGTACGAAGGGACTTCCCTTGGTGCCTTGATATTTCCTCAATATATTTTTTGGTGATGAAAACGATAAATTATATATAAATTAATTTGAAAAGACATGCGCTTTGAATATTAATTTTTTTTCCTGCAAGAACTGCAGAATTTTGATTGAGTTTTGGGCGTGAGTGGCGATTTTCTCACCTCGATGATAGGGCCTCTTCCCTCCTCCCCGTATAATTCTCGACGATGCGTAACTGCTTCTTTTATAAATTTGGGTACTCCATTTCGAGAGAATAAAACTTAAAAAAATTATTAATGAATATTATTGACTACAATTTTTAACATGGATTTCCTTTCAATTAATTTATATCGTTAAAAAATGTACAGTTTTTAGGACAAAAGCATATTTATGTTTTTGAACCTCAATTTTTTTGAACAACTCAATGTTATCATTTTGATTTAGACTTTTGTGCACCTTTCCACTTCCATTAAATTCCGTTCCTTCGTGAAACGTTTTTTTGTAAAACAAAAAACCACCTCATCCTGATTAAGAAGGCTTTAACATCGCCGTGCGGTTTCCCAACGGAAGTTTGCCTCGCTTGGAAGTATTTGCATCAAATTTAATGCCCTAATTTCATAAAGCAGGCTCTGAATAGACTTTTGAAAAGTCATAAGCTTTAGTAAATTCTGCATTTCGTAATCTGATGGGTTTTTTTGGTGGTTAGAATTTTTTATTGAATGGATATTATAAAATAAGTTTAGCAAAATGAAAAAACCAACTTGGTAAATTTCCACAATTTATTTTTGGTGACTACCCCGTAATTGTGGAAATTTACCAAGTTGGTTTTTTCATTTCGCTACGATGATTCGCTTCCACCATGTAATGGCCGACACTATCAACTAAATAAGTTTGAGAAACACTGGGATAACCATAAAGGACAGTAATCAGGATTCTTATAGTGTAATATACAGTGACCTGTATTACGTGAATTTATAGCTAAATTAATTTTAATCATGTCGGTACTAATCAGTAAATTTAATAACACTTTTTTACCATCGCCAAATTTATTTATCTTATGGGAAAATGGTAGAAGCAGAGTCAACTCTTCATAAGCATATACGCGTTTTTTAAAGTTTGGATATTTGAATGATGCGGTAAATCTTCCTAAATTTTTATGTCAGGATTCCTTAAATTACGTCTTAAGCACGCTTTTCTACTGAGACAGGTTAAAACAATGGGGAAGGATTAATTCGGCATGGATTATCTTTATACCATGATTGGATTAACGATTTGAATAAAGAAATGAACATGCTAAATTACTTGAGATTTTAATAAGAACTTTGCAGAAATAGGCATTATATTTTGTACTGTGATTTCGACCACAAAATGTCACATTTTAAGAAAAACAGATAAAGAAAGGAGATTATATAGCATGTAAAGACCAAAAAATATGTAATATATTTAAACGGTAACATTCATTATAGGAACTACTCTAATTTCATTATTTTTTGGAATTTCGTCGTGCAATGGAAAGGAAAGCCTTTCTTCCGTAACTTCTTTAAATTTTTTTAAATTTTGTCGTGTTGTTTAAGAGAATTAAGCAGATCTAATTTTTGTGAGATTCTTCTAAGACAGTTCCATTATGACGCCAGAATTATGACGCAGGTGGCGAAATAAGACTTTTGCTGAAGGTGCTTAGAGTAAAAATACATTTCTAATGTAAGTTGATTATAATTTTCTTAAAATAGGCAGTGAGTATATTGTCCGTAGTATTATTTTAGAAAGAAATGAAGGGTAACCACAGATAATGTTGGGAACGAATTTATTTTCGAGAACAGGTAGTTACTCTTCATATTGGAAGTTGGAAAGAAAGATATTTCCATAGTATGAGAGATAAAATTCTACCTGGAATATGGAAAAATTCAAAAAAGGATAATAAATCTAACCAGTCGAGAGAAATTAATTATGGACATGGATTCGCGAAAAATATACGTGGAAGTTAGCAACATGTGCCCATGTAAGGAAAAATTAAAAAGTCTTAAGGGACCGTGAGACAGCTCTCTTAAGTAAGCTCGGACCAAAGGTCATTGCCACTGTACGGGGCAGTGACCTTTGCTCTGCGTTTATTTAATAGAGCAGCTGTCAGTGCCCAGACGTGGTGGTGGGAGCAGAGGAGGAGCAAAAATGAAGAGAGGGGGGGAAGGACATGGATGCTCATTATCACGCTTGATCTTATATGTTCGCATCAAGCAGGCAATAAACGAGATAAAGGGCGGTGTAATGGATACGCGGACGGAGGATTGGCATGCTGCGGTTTGCGGACGACGGGGCTAAGGCTGCGGAGAAGAAAGAACTCCTGACCAGTACACCAACATGAGTGGGTGGGGGGAGGGGGGAAGAGGGAACGAGAAGCAAAACCTCAAAATAACATAAAACGAGGGAAACTCACTAAGGCATGGTTGGTAATTCCCAAGGGAATTACTGGAAGGAGTACATTTGAGAAATGGGATGAATTCAGTTGATAGGAGAAAAAAGAGCGCCAGGAATGGAAGGAGCAAGAGGATGTTGATGCAATGGGAGGAGAAAGATTTAATTCAAAGAAGATTTTATGATGGCAAAGAAGTAGAATTTGTACATCAGGGAACTATTAATATTATGAAGGTATCTATTCTTTATGGACATATAATCTTTTCTTTTTTCCTCAAAAATTTATGGCGATGATTCATCTTATTTCGTTCATTAAGCATTTATTGCAATGATACTTTCTACTTGGAATATCTACGTAATAAATTAATTAAATACAGGTATAGTGCTTCAACTTGCAGGAAACATTTATTTTTGTCTGTAAATTTGCATGTAACAACACGAATTCATTTTCGAATTTGCTGTTATAATTTGACTCGCGCATTTTACTGTTATTCTCCCCTTCAGCCGCGTCAATTGCAATTCAAGATTCGGAAAAGATATATTCATGAGGTTTTGTTCCCTCT
>WURS02004270.1:0-12674 GCA_011762765.2 Rhinocypha anisoptera
GAACTGGAATCCAGAGTATATCCAATTGAATCCTCAGAAATTGTATCTGAACTAGCTGCACTATTTTCTTCCAGAGCTGCTCTTCAGCCAACTCACGAGAGCTAGAAGCCATGGTCAAATAAAGAGGGGTTCAGCTTAGAGGAGGCCTCGAGGTAGAGAAAAAATAAACCAAGTCACTAATGCAAACTTGGGCGTCAAGAAACCTAGACTTCTATCTTCAAACATCATAAATAAGATACCAGGATCTAAGAGACCAAAGAAGTTCCGAGAAGCATTGGCCCAGAGGGACCATGTCTTCGCAATAATTATCATTATGGAAGAGAAAGAAAACTTTGACAAAAAGAAGCAGATGAAAAAAGAACCACAGAGAAAAGCATTCAGAATCACCACATACATAACAGCGCTCTGGAAGCTCTCAAATCATGAGTGGAATCAAATCGTTCATAACCAGGCCCCAGACGCCTTGCCATGAGAGAGAATTCTTTATCGTGCACGCGTTAGGGAAAAAAATATTTTTAGATACATAAACAGAGAAAAGGGAAAAGGTCAGAGTGAAAACGAGAAGCAATCACTCACATATATACTCCGTGGAAATACATATATAAGAGCGTGAGCAATAATAATTGCAAGTGAAACATCAGGATGCAAACGGTGAGTCGCACACACTTTAGGCTTGGGCTTGGGTGGACGCAGACACTGCATCACTCACGCTGGGGGAGCACACGGCTCCATTTAAAGTCACGCTTGAGAGGTTAATGATATGATCTTCAGCAAGGTAATAGTTATTTTGAAAATATGCAGCCAGTACAAAGAACGTCATTGAGAAGATTTGAAGGCTAGGTTTGCAAATATGGAAGAGGAGTAACGCCAGAAGAGAGTGCTTTTTAACACTTTCCATGGTGCATGACATGAATTCATGTCTGGTGACCATTTTGTCCCTGGTGGCACAATGTGATTTCACGTTGAAGGACTTATTCTCCCTATAACGGTCCTTGTAATATTTCCGCATACGAAGATTCGCTAGGGTTCTGAATTCATAAACATCAGAGTCAGTCAGGGTATCGATCGCATGGAAAATATATTACTAAAAGCATTGTAGAAATATTGTGAAAAAGTAATTAATGTTCGTTCGTATTGGTCTTTTGCATCCTTAAAATGTTAGCCTCAAGAGAGGCAATATCTCTCTTTTCTTGAACCACAAAAGTTCGGTTCTGTGGCCATGGAATAAACTGTTACATATGTCTATAAAAATAAACAGACACATGCTATTAAACATTGTTATATCTCAAGTGAGTCTAGAGTTTCAGCTGCCCACATTTCAACACTAACATTGGCAATGGACGATGGTGGAGTTAGCTATTGAAACGTCGACAGCTGAAAACTTAAAACCAGTGGAAAACCTGTGAAGACTTCACCAAAACCATGCGCTGGGAATACTCCACGTTGTTATATCATTCAAACACGTATGATCAATAGCGCATAATCAGAGCCAGGCAGGTCAACAATTGCATGCATTTATTATAACATCTGTATAACAAAGTAAATAATGAAATAGGCACAGTTTGGCAAGTATAAAATAATGCTACAACATAAAGAACAGAGCCATAATTACTTACTAACATGGTAGGACCTCGTATGATATCACCTACTAGTGAACCGCTACATCAGGTTAGCCCAGGAAAAAAAGTTCATTCTCCATTGATTTTCTGTATTAAAATAACTATAGCAACTTGTATTATACTTCTTACTTCTCCGCTTCTCTTCGGCTGATAAATACTCAAGAACTGGGTTTAAACTCTCCATCCGACTCGATAATCTTTCCTTAGTGGTTCTACCAAAGGCTTACAACCAGCTCTGTCGGAACTCGGAAGATATTATTTATCACAGTTGCAATGTGCCTATTATTAGAAGGTTAAATCTATTGTTTTAAATGTCCTTCAATTAATGGAGAAGGATATATAATAATCGGTATGAATAAAAGTATTTTGGAAGAGAGTTAATGATACAATTAACAATAAACTATTGGCTAATTTGCGATAACTTCGCATGGTTGTGTTTTCTACATTTTATGAGGAGAAACGCGTAGAAATAAAGGATAAAAAAGAAGTAAGTTAAATTCAAGTACCAGCATTAAAAATTGTATTTAACTCACATCCGGAAAGGATTTCATAAAGAAAAATAAATAAAATGCATCGAGGATCAAACCCGCAATCCTCGGCACAGAAGTCAAGCATGTTCTAGATCAACTTCCAACAATGACGACAATGCAAATTTACTTAAGTCTATTTCCGTGATATTCTAGTAAATTTTAATTTTCTTTTTTATTTGAACGCTATGGGGAAGAAAGCCAAGACACATGTCCCCTATTTTTTCTTCTTGTTTCACTGTAAACATTTTCGTCGAGATTCGTGACCCAAGGTTCACGACCTCTCCTTGTTAGTTATGTTGAAAGAAATAGTGACTTGCAATTGGAGTTGAAATAGCATCATGTGTATTATTGTTCCTTTCATATGCTTTATAATAACGTATATTTTGTGTAAAACTATAAAATATTAAACTATGAAAATCAGTGGCATCATTCACTGAATTTATCATTTTTCGAACAATATTCAAATTAAAAAACAGTTGATAGATTCCATTTATATTTCACATCTAACACACTATCTATCCATAGTATAAATTTCTAAAATTTTTGTGTTTGAGAGCTAGAATGAGAATATGCATTTTCTTTCTGGGGGAAACCCAATGGAATGTACAATAAGGGACGTTGGCCAGCCGACCTTGAGGGCTTAAGAGACGGAGGAAGTAAAAATGGGTGGAGAGGACAGCAACAAACTAAGCCTTTGAAATTTCACTAATCCCAAACAAATACAATTTGGTTGTTCGGACATCTTCCATGGCTAGCCATCACAATCGGGGGAGGGTCATAAAATATGGGACGAAGGGTTTGTTCTTAGAAAAGCAGCTCAGTAGCTACTTGGTTGATGCATGGATGTAGAATAACGTTATGGCGTTGGAGGGGGCGAAGCAATAAGAGCACTTGGGTGCATTGGAGTGTGGATAGTTCCTTAATGAGTGGAGTGGAAGAATATTCTATACTGATTGTCTTATTTTGAATGGCGGCTTCTTATGTTTGGATTAGTGGCGGAGTAAGGAGGGCCACAGTTTGAGTTTGGGTTGAGACTGTCTAGCTTTATGAGTATCTTTGTAAAATTTATAATTTTTATCACGATGCATTCTAAAAGTTATAATATATGTTGGAGGAAACACTTTAAATTCAATTACATTAATAATAGCTTATTGAACCTTGAAAGCTCTTATGTCTGAAATTTTTAGTAATAAAAAATAAATCCTCGGATATGTAATGCTATAAAAATTATGTGTGCTAATACATATGTATATTACATATAGTATATAGTACATATAATTAGTAATTTTCATACTTTCACAAAGTGGCTTCTTTTGTACTATAATGGTCATACTAGGGTAGGTTCGATAAATAAATTTAACTTAGAAACGTTTCCATTGGAATTTAAAAAATATTTAGATCAAATATTAATTTAGATTTTTCCTTCGCATGACATCAGAGGAGGGAAGGAGGGATCCCTCAATAGGTAAGGACTTCTTACCACCATCAGCTGGTTTCTCACGACAGTACCTCTAGACAAAGACATTTCTTCACATGGATTACTGATAAACCAAGTATTGATCCCATTCCCTTTACAAAGACCCCTGGTTTACTAACTTCTCCACTAGGACCTGAGCCCCAACATCATTTTGACATGTCACTGATGGGCAAAATCCTCGACAAGACTGAGTTAGGAAAACCAACATATTCGCTGATTTGGAAAAACAAGATTAACTGAGGTCTCAAAATGTAGCCCCTAAAACAAGGACTGTGAAATGGAAACCCTTATCGAAGGAGGAATTCCTGGTTTTCCTGGGACTCCTCCTTCATATGGGTACATTTTTTACAAGCAGAATATCAGATTACTGGATAGTGATTCCTTGTTTAATTTTCCTTGCTTTATGGGGTACATAAGTGGTTTATGGAGATTTTGCAATGTCTGCATTTTGCAAAGAATCCATTGTCTGGCCAGATTCAGCCGGCTGACAGACTGTAAAATTCACCCCCTAATTGACCTATTCCACTATACAATTGACAATGTTGTTTCCCCAACGCAGACACTCTGCATTGATGAGTCTATGCTTCTTTGGAGGGGGAGACTTGTATTCCGAATGTTTTTGAAGGGTAGGGGAAGAAGCATATATGTATGTGTTATCAAATTTTACATGCTCTCAGAACCATCTGGCTTAGTTCTCGGATTTATCGTGTACACTGGGTCTAGTGATGTTGATGTAGGAGGCCGAGGCCATAATGACACTGTTGTAAATAAGTGATTGGAGGGGCGATTAGATACTGTCCATTCCATATACATGGATAACTATTACAACAGCATCAATGTGGCTATCACCAAAAACTTCAGCAGAAGACCTATTGTACCAGAACTTTGGGGGCTAATCGGAAGGATAACCCTCCTGATGTAATTTCCAAGAAACTGAAGAAGGGGGAAGTTGTGAATGTCTTCACTATTGATGGAGTGTGTCCTCAAATGGAAGGAGAAAAGGGATGTACTGATGATCAGTTCTCAGTTTTGGAGGTGAAATGATCGATGTACCCCTCCGTAGGGGCACCCCTTCCCAAACCTTAGGCAGTACTGAAATATGAGGCAATAGGTGGCACTGATCATGCTGATCAAATGATGTCCTACTATCCAATCGGAAGGAAAACCCTCAAATGGTACAAGAAGTTGGGTATTCACATCTTCCACCTTCTTCCACTAAATTCCTATTTCATTTTTAGAAAACCCCAGGACCACCCTCTATGACTTTCATTTATCTGTTATTAAATCACTTCTAGAATGGGCCTTCATCCGTCTTTCCCCTCCAACCCCCTCCAGATGAGAAATCTGCAAGAAAAGGGACAGTGCAAAGAAGGTGCAGAGAATGCCAAGCTAAAGGAGTGTGCAAAGATACAATATTTTTTGTCCTGTCTGTGAGGGTGAACCTCCTCTCTGTGTTCATCTTTACTTTGAGCTAAAACACAAACAAATGAAAGTATAGAATCTTTATTTAAATATTTTATTACTGTATTCATTATTGTTATTATATTTTTTTGTATATTTCACATATGATCTACCTGTATTATTGCATTGTTGCTTTTGTGTATTACATATGAAGGATTGTATCACATTATTTTTCTATATTGTATAACTTTTATAGTGAACATATTTAAAATAATTAGTGAAATTAGAATAGTGATAATAAAAACCATAAAAGTACGTGGCTTAAAAAATCTGTCACATAAAATTATTCCTGGGGCAAGGATGCACTCCGCATCACTTCACATATAGTGTGGGTCTGTGGCTGAGGAAGTGATTTCACATAATTTATAACATTTTAATTATTAATTTATTTTTTGGAAATGAAAATAGAAAAGCATGTTCAGCCATTAGTAAATTTCATTAAAAAAGGCTCAGCATTGAAAGGGTTAAAAGGAAACTGAAGCGGTCACAGATGAAGAATGCGATCGTCACTGAAAATCTGAGACAAGCAGAGGCTGAGATGAAGATTGCTGAGCAGAAGCTGAGTAATCTACAGCAAAATTTCTTCAAACCACATCCCTGTAGCTAGCTATCACATGAATCTGTGAGTGCCAATTCTACTGGGTCACAATTTATTTTCTTCTCCAGACCTTTAAATATATCTTTTTGAACAACTCTGATTAATTAATTTCAATAACCTATAAAATATTGCATTATACGCCTGTTTTATACGAGGCACCTGATAATGAATGTTTAGGATATCATTAAGTATTACCCCTTTTAGAGGGTTTTTTTTAAAGATTATGAAGTAACATGGTCACCAAAATTTCAATTATTTTATAATTCTACTTGTCACATGCATATACCAAACTTCTCATTGTGGTATTAACACATACTGGTTAAAGTTCTTGGCATGTGCTAGGCAATGGAAGGTTGTTCATTTTTAATTAGTACCACAGAACTGGTAATTAATAACATTTATTTTCACAATCCAACTTAGAATGTATAACAATTGGCATAAACAGTGCATACTCAAGATTAGATAAGATTTAATAACAGTTTTAGATAAATAGTTTTACAGGTGATGTTCCTTTAGCCATTAATTAATTCTAAATATCTTTTGACAACAGGATTTCTTAAACATCAAAGTATAAGCTTCATTGAAACACATAAGCTGGAGTAGCCCAGCAGGTAAGGGATTGGCCTACCAACTGCAAGGTCTTGGATTCATGTCCCTCAGGATTTTCTATCACTACAGGCTATACTATTGCCTGAAGAATTAAACACCATTAGAATACTTTAAATTTGTTTTATCATGTTTAAATAAAATAAACTTGAACAGACATCCCAAGTAATAGTAGCATTGCCAAAGCATTTTCAGTAAAGGTAAGAAGTTAAACTGCAAGAAAAACAATTTTATGAACCCTACAGAATTCAATTCAATGAGGTCGTGGTAACCCAGTGGGTAGAGTGCTTGGTTACTGACCGGGGGACCCTGGTTCAAGACCCATTGACAACTTCGGACACCAGCTAAACCCAAGCTGAGTGAATTTTCTGGAAACCACAGGGAAAGGAACTGGTCCCTCTACCCTGATGTGTGAATTTCTACATGCCATGGGCTTAGTACTAGGTGAGCTCTACCCTCACTTAACACACCAACATTCGGGGTTAATACTGTGGTTGGCACAGAATTCAATAAAATTTTCTGTATTCATTGAAACTGTTTAAATGAAAGGCATTAAACAAGTTTTTCCACACAATGTTTATTTCTCACTACCTAGATTTCCTTGAATTTCAACATCATCAGGTGAATACTTAGCAGTCATACCAGTTATATGTGTGTTTTTGGAAGGGAATGTTGCTGGTGCTTGGGTAAATCACCTGGCAGAAGCAACCAATCACAATGGCTCCACCTAACAACTTTTAACATCCTCCCCTCCGAAAAACATTACTATTAAGGGTATTCTATACATGCACCTAAATGTGTGCTTACTCACTTTTGTATGCAAATTACTTGCTATTTACATATTGAGCAGTAGTAAGTCAATATTTTGAAAAGGATTGGATAAATATTTGAATATTTCCAAAGTGTCCACAAGATTGTCCTTGGTGATATTAACATTGATATAAAGGATACTCCAGAAATGCATACGGATCTCACACGTATGCATCTCGTACGTCCTCATAAGCATTTAAGAATCTAGCAGGATATCATCTAGTCTATGATTTATTTTTCTCCTTGTAAATTAGGCCCAGATCTATGTAATCGTTATACACTTCAGGTTCCCTTTTTAAATCTAGTGGTAGAGCTCTAATTTCTCTACAGTAATGTAGAGAAATTTTTCTCTAATATATATATAAAAATAATATTTTCTCCATCTCCCCTGATTCTCTTTGGGATACATGGAAGACTTCTTTCTCTAAAGGAATACTTCTAATAGAGTTAATACCATTCCCATAAGCAAATATCTGAGTTAATATTTTTGGATCACTGTGCTTAAGCTTGTATGATTTTGAAAATTTTGTTTGAGAAATCAAGTTACAGGATTTGAAACTCGTCCGCCGTTCAACACTCCTCTAAACAAGTGGATTAAATTTTCCAGTAACGGGTTTGTGACGTATCAATGTAACCGACACAAAATTTACACAACAATAAATGCAAGAAAATAAAAGTTAAACAACAATGAAATTAAGAATTGGTAAACAAATTATGAGGATGGGGGAAAGATTACAATGATAGGTTGGCGTCATCACAGCCACGGTATTATTGTATGGTGTCCAATGTTAGTGAAGACGCTGTTCTGTGGGGGTTTAGCTGCTTGAGGGCTATATCGCTGCCTGGAAGACGACCGGTATTCACGTTAGGCATATAAGACAAAATAATACTGAATCCAAGGGCCAACACCGGGATTGAAGCGCAGGAGGAACCCAAACAACGACGCGACGTGATGCCCGCAAGACAACGGACCATTGGGAGCATGACCTGCCTCGAACGCGGGATATCCAGAAAGAAATGTGAATGGGATAAGTTTTAATGTAATTAATATTGGGATACGACCGCTATGAAATTTCAACTAATTTAAAATGTCTATCTTTTGAGAACTAATTCCGCACATGGGTGCTTGAAATATATAAAAAATTAACATCTGTGAACTGAAAGAAACTATAATTTGATTACAATTAGCCTGAGAGTAATACATACGGTTCGCCGTTTTCCCTTAGAAAGGCATAGGTAGCTGGAGACTTTTATCATACATGAACTTCATAATAATTAGTTAATATTGTGCAAACGGTTTATGGTTTTATCCGAGCGGCAACGGTGTAGCTGACCGCTAAGAGAAGAAAACGTTGGGCTATTAATATGCAAAGGGGAGCGTTGCAGGGTCAAATGCATGCATGGGTCAGCAAGATTCAAAGTCGAGTTCTTTACACAATAACCTTATTCCACTCCGAAACCACTAGAGCTATTAGTTTAGTACGTGTTAGTCGCCTCTTCTGATTGCCTCCGTAGGTTCTACAGATCAACTGCACGTGGGAGGATTGGAACGAATGGAGAATTAAACTAAAATATACGAATATACGTAATTCCCCAAAATTTTAACATTTGACTCGGAATTTAGCGAAAATTTCAACAAGCAAGACAGTCCGAAATATCCCATTGGCAAGCCGACACGCATAAGCGGACGAGACAAAGCGAACATTTCCGCAAACACGAGGTACGTATGTCGGAGTGACTTAGCAATCGCTCGCCTTGACTTTTGAAGCGTGGTAACCTTGCGCTTGGGAGACAGCCTATTGTTTCCAAAGGGCGAAAGAGCAGAGTTCTTACTTATTCTGCAAGTCTGTGCGACTCCTTTCCCATATTGCTCACTGGACGTGCATTATCTTGGACTGTACTATCCCCCTCCAGTGACTCATGAGCGGCTTTTGCTTATCTGACTGCATAGCGGCCAGAAGAGGTGAGGACAGACAAGCGATGCACGTATGTACACAAAATCGACAAAGGCGCGTGCCCCGCAAACGCCCTCGCGCAAGTGAAATATCGCTCGTATGAGTCGCCTACTGCGAGAGAGATTAATTCTTACGGAGAGGTTCGGTGAAATAAGATCCTGCATATCAGCCGTCGCAAGGGTATGTGGGGGTGATTACCGCGCATTATGGATGTATTCTTTCAATCACACGTGCGTAATTATAAACAATTCAGACAATTTTCTTGGAAAATACTTCTTTTCTTACTCTCTATTCATATTATACTCATGCCTGAGAAATATTTTTGGTTAATTGCTAGAATTAATAGGTTAAAACGCGCAAATTAACGTTTTTAATGAATCACTATAAACTTCCAATTTTTTACAAATTCATTTTTCAAATTTTACGAAACTGAAAGTTTTTCAGGGAATGTTTTTATTTCTGTTGTTATCAACATGGATTTCCGCAAAATCTCGGCCTTAGCCATTTCTCGAATGTTTTTTTCGTTCAAGTTCGATGCACCGCTTCTAGTTTCTATTCTTTGTAACTTCAAATCTTCTGTCAGCCATGTCAAATAGCCATACTGCACACAGTGGGGCTCAGATTGGTTCTTTACCCATGCCTCATTTGGCATATTGCTCAATCGAAGAATTCTCAGGATTAAATATCTTCTCCGTGTGCGCGCGGAATATATATAGCTGAATGCGTGTAGCCAGTTGCGAAACCGAATACAATTTCATTTAATTTCGAAAAGAGTGCAAACGGGATGGAATGAAGTTTCCATTTACGAAGTCCACGTCAAGTTTTATAACTTTCAGTTGAAAGTCATCCAGGGACGTTAAAATGAAGTCATTTTGAGGGACTAAAGACCAAATGTCGAACTCAAATTACAACTTCTGAATATAAAAACAATCAAAGCAGGCGTCACTTGGTGGAACTCCTTCATGATGGCAATCGCGAAGAAATTGTTTGAAGTGCAGGTTAAATTTATTATGCAGATTTCAGGAAGATCACTTCAGCGAAGAAGTAAAACGATACAAGTAAAATATAAAAGAGCGCTGTTACTTTTCATTAATCAGACCTCATCTCGAATGTATGTATTACTCGAGTGTATGGGACTCTCATGAGACAGGGTTGGTGTTGAAGTCGGATCCAGTGCTGCTAGATTTATGAAAGGTCGTTACGACCACCGTAGCAGTGTATCAAGCTCATTGGAGAAATTAGTTTGGTAGGAACCCCTCTGCTCAGCGCAGGTTGAAGGACAGTAGCGAAATGAAAAAAACCAACTTGGTAAATTTCCACAATTTATTTTACTCGAAGGACAGGTTAAATGCAGGACAGGTTTATCATGCAGATTTCAGGAAGATCACTTCAGCGAAGAAATCAAAAATATATTACAAGCCCCGACATACTACGGTAGATCAGATAACGTACATAAAATCAGAGAGATCGACTGTCAAAACAGATAGATATAAAATGTCATTTTTTCCACGAACATTAAGACACCAAAACAAACATGTCCATAAGTCAGAGATAATAGTCGGGGTAGATAGTGTATGTGTGTAATTTATCTTGCATGTTTTAAAAAAATTAAATTATAGTTGATTTTGTTCCCACATGACAGGCATTTTCTTTTTTCTTTGAAATTTTTTGCATGCAAGTAGTTTCCTCAATGTGAATTATAGCTAATATATGCATGTGGGAATTTCCTGGTTGACTGTTGAAGACTAAAGTTTCTCCGGTGTTCCAGCTGGGCTGAGCACCTCCACGACCCGTCAATCTTATGATGAATATATACGAACAACAAAAGGGAAAGTATAATAGGGCACATATCGAGGCATGACAGTCGGTGAATACTGTATTCGGGGGATTCTATAGGAGAGATGATATATACTGCTATATCCTTTCGTATTGCCAAAGGATGTAATTAATTTTATTGAATGCGGTTAACTTGTGGCCTTCACGAAATAAAGTCTACGCCTAAGAAATACCCTCCAGGCAGCCGCAAGTTCGGGTTTGGCAGGGAGTGAGTCAACACCAGGTGTGCATTCCCACACATACGCATTCAAACTTATTGGCCACGAAAGAAACTGTTTACAGGTTAAACACGCAGAGGAACGGAACAATATTCAAACCATGCCGGAACAATTTTATCAACATAAGCATGCAGCAACATGCAAAAACGCATGCAGGGTAACTACAAAATATATATAAATATACCTATCCGATTCATCATCTTCACGCTTGCGATCATGAATATTTTGATCTCGATGTGCTACCCAAAAGTTCCAGAAGTTCGGATCACGCGCGTGGACCCAGCGACCTACGAACGGATATACGTGGATTTTTATAAAATCGTTGTGAGCTATTATGCGGATTAATTGTACGGTAGATCAGACTCACTGCAAATCAGATCACGCACTTAAAATCGGATAGGTTGATTGTACAAAGCAGATAGATATAAAAATGTCGTTTTTTCTCTCGCACGATTAGAGTTCAAAATATACATTATTATAGGCACGTTGGGGTTATCTAGGATATATAGTGTAAATTGTAACGTCTGGCCTATTGTTGTGTACAGGCCATTTGTTTCATTGTTGTTGATGTGGAGTAGAATTTTGGATGGTTGATTGCTGGAAAGTTTTTGCTTGGTGTTTGTTTAAGGGGAAGAGTGGTGATTGTTGTGAAGTAATAGCGGGGACTGTTGAATGCGAAGTGAGGGGGAGTGAGAAACGAGAGAATAAAGACGTAAATTTGGAAGTGTGCGGTGGGTTTTGGTTTACTCCCGAGGAGGAGAATGGTACAAATAATTCTGACGTTACAATATATTCTCCAGTTATATTTCACGCCTACTAAGTGAATAAAATTTGACGTTGTTACCGGATGCTAATGACATTATTTCCGCATTTTTTTAATTGCCCAATGCCTGCCTCTGCCCGGTGAAGTGGATGGAGAAAAAATCGAATGAAGAAGTGCTGAGAATGGTAGGGGAGGAGAGGCGGAACGGGTAAAAAAGTTGGGAAGCTCAATAGAGGAAAATGGAAGTATTGACCAGGACGTTAGACGAAGAATTACATTGGCAAAAGAGGGCTTTGTGAAATGGAAGAAGTTGATGAGAGGACCATTAGCAAGGACTTATTAAAATTGAAATAATAGTGAGACCCCTAATATGGAGCGTAGAATTGTATGGATTCGAAACCTGATCAATGAGGAAGGATGACGAGTATAGATTGGAGGCTTTCGAGATGTGGGGAAGGATAGTGAAGGTGAAATGGACAGAGACGAAAACGAATGAAGAAGTGCTAAGGTATGTGAGGAGAGACAATTGCTACGTCAAATCCAAAGAAGGCAGGAAAGGTGAAGACGGTAGGGATACTTAGAGGCTATGGTTGTTGAAGGCTGTAATGTTGGGAATAATATTGGATTAGAGGGAAAGGGGTGGGGAAGAGAATGTGGCATTTGGATAGAATGATAGTTGGTGCGATGCGTGCGTGCGTAATTCGGGACTGTGAAATATCATTGCGTGACCTCGTCTCATAGACGGCCGAATATTCTTACACCTTCCACCAAGTGGAAGCGAACTGGCTTTCTCTATCTCTT